>JAQFVV010012472.1:1217056-1397056 GCA_028023455.1 Epiperipatus broadwayi | reverse complement strand
TTCTATGATTCTTTTCCATTTTAATTATTACATTTTTACTTGTTATTCCTATTTCTTCCTAATAAACTTCTATCTACAAAAGTCATTTTAACCTTATTTAATTTCAGAAACAAATGACCCATTTTAAAACAGAAATAATAACGATCCAAACTCTCTTATACCTCATCCTCTATATACAATAAGCCTTCAATCAAAATATAAATTTCTATGTAAAACTAACTTACTTATCTAATAAAATAAAAATAAAATATAGATTTTTATACCTCTTATTAACTTGAAAAGGAAAATAAATAACTTACAATAATATAATAAATCTAATTCTTAATATTATAGCAGAAAACATTAAAATTTATTCACGAAAGAATCATATAATTATTTCTAGGTTCTCATATTATGTTGTACTAAATTTACATCATCAATTTAAAGTATGCATATTAAAATAAAACTGATACTATTAATCCTATGCGTGTATATTATTTAAATATTAATACATTCATTCAACAATCAAATAACATTTGGTTGATCTAAAGAAAACATAGTAAATACATCAAATTATTATTATTACATAATTTTTTACCATAAATAACACTTCAATGTACAGTCCATCACACGATGTCCTCCAAGATTTCAGTTTTACAAAATAATTTCACATTTACACTCAACAATTATTCTTTAAAATATTACGTGTTGTATAATTATAAAATAAACTTTATGCAATAAAAAAAATTATATTAATATTTAGTTATTACTTTAAAAAAATGTAAATGTACCTTTCCTATCTTTCAATAAATTAATAATTAATTAAATATTTATGTTAGTTAATAAATAAAACATATTACATAACATCCAACGGTGTCTTCTTTCACTATATTGTTCTTTTTCCTAGGCACAAATTTTCACCAAACATTACTTCCTTTTCCGGTACATCACGTGTTTTTAAAAGTTTTTATGAAAAAAAAATGAAAACGTTTTTTTTTTTAAAAAATAAAGAAAAAGTCAGTTCCATCATAAGAATAAAATAATAATTAAAATAGTTTATGGAATCCGGATTCATTTTTTTTAAAAAATGAAAAAAAAAAAATTATTTAAAAGTTATTATTTTTAGAATTAGTTTATAATTTACTAAGTTCTTATTTAATTATTTTTAATTGATTTGGATATCCACGTATATTTGATTTGCGCATTCCTTAACAAGTATTTAGGTAAGATTACTTTTAGATTATTCTGTACGACCAGCATTTAGATTTTTACTAATATAATAATTTTATTTATAGGTATTTCTTTATCCATTAAATTTCCAATTTATTTGCCTTTTTAAAACTGTCAGAATTTAGTCTTTTAAACCATAAAGACTTCACAAGGCAAGTATTTATGTAATCATTATTATTTACCATCTTTACTAAGTTATATACTTAGATTTATAATTTACAAATACTTTCTTCACAAAGAAGTATTTCTCATTCTTTTAAATATCTGTTTTATACAAATTAATTACGATCAGCTTTTAAATTTATACAAGGTCCAACGTATTATTTTTATGCATCTAGAAACTCTCCTAGTTAATCCAGCGTTTGTTAAATTTTTAGTATAAAGTCTCCAATACATTTTATCCTTATACGATGTTTCCATGACCATTTGATAGTAAATTTAGCTTCATAGAAAAACGATCAATAGGAAATTATAATAAATTAACACTGCATATTTATCGGTAACTTTTATAAATTATTTTAAAAAAAACTACTCTCTTATAATTTTAAAATGATTTTGAGAGCGTCTATAATTACTTAGCTATTTCTAATAGCACACTTTACTTTAAAAATTTCAATCACAATTCCTCTCCGAACAATTGAACCTTGGTTTTATACCGGAAGAAACTCCCCATTTGATTGGTGAATTAAACAATCGACTTGCTAGCTTATTTACATATTTTACCAACAAGACAGAATTAAAAATAAATAATGACTTATTTAATATTTATTATTATCACATTATTAAATTCTTAAATTAATCTTTATCATTTATTAAAATCCATTAAACATTTTTTAAAATATACTTTCTTATTTTATTTCACTTTTAACTTTTATAAGATTATTTTTATAAACAAACTAAGTCTATTTTTATTCGTTATGTTTTTTTAAGCAGTATTTTAAAAATCAGAATTAATGTTTCACATTAATTATTTTTATTTTTATCTCATGATAGCCAAAATAATATTTATAAATTTTATAACAGAATTCTAAAATAGTTTTGCAACTTTATTAAAAAAAACTCCCAAGCATGTGTGTATGTGTCTAACTAACATCTGTTTTACAACAGAGCTACAGTCGCTTGTAATAATCTAAAAATAAACTAACAATTCATTTTTTTAAAATAAATATTTTTAAAATAAATAATATCTTATAACAATTTTTTTAAAATAATACTTCAATATTATTAAAATCAAATATTAATCTTCTATTATGTATTACTAACAATTAAAATATTTATATTCATTTATTAAATATTAATTTTTATCAACAATAAATATATGCATTTAATTTTAACTTGTCTTTTTAAAACCTTAACTTTAAACATTTATTTATTAAATTTATTAATGCAGTATTGATTATGGCCAGTTTTCCCAACCACATACTGTTATCATTCCCATTGAAACATCTCTCTCAAACATCAGCACAATTTTTACATATCAAATACTCATGAATTACTTTAATTACACTTTTAAAAAGATTGTTATAAACAAAATTAACATCATATAGTTAAATATATCTTAAATTTAAAATTTTTTAAATAGATTGATACAATAATTTATGGAGACCCATACAAAAGGGCACAATATATATATATATATATATATATTGTAACGGTATATAAATATGCCTTTACATTAATTTAAAATAAAATCTTAAAGTTTGCAAATAAAAATAAAATCTATTAAAAAACTAAAAGCTAAAATGTTTGTTAAATGTATAACATATATATATTCTCACAGATGCCAAACTTTAAAAATATTTTTTTTTATAAATAAAAAAAAAAAAAAGGTATTTGAACGTACTTTTGTATAAAAAAATACAAGATTTAAGTATAAAAATATTTTAATAAAGAAATAATATAAGTAAAAATAAAAACAGGTATTAATTAATTCCTGTAATCTGTAAATGGAAATGATTGTTTATTAATTATCTAAAAGCTGTGTAATTGAAAAGTCAGATGAAAAATAGATAAGAGAATAAAGAGATTTTAGCTTGACCAATGGAAGCAAATAAAGGCCCGGACCATAACGAAAAAATGGAACAGTGACATTTTTGTTCATGGAATCCATAGGAGGACTAGAAAAAGAAAAATATTGAGTTCCAGTGAGGTTCCAACTTGATTTGGTGAGATGAACGATAAGACGCACTTGTCGTTCTCTCTCACTTATTTTAAAAAATGAAAAAACTGTGATACCAGAATGGAACCAGCTAATGCTACCTCCAGAACATTATAGAGCGGTCTTCCAATGAAGACATCATGGGAATTAAAAACAAGAACCTGGATTCTACTGTAAGCTATATGAACTAAACAATTTTTAAAATCATAAAAAAAAAGAATAATTAAGAACTTTTGTCTGGGTTTGACAAATTAATAAACAAGCCAACTTAAATGTTAAAATGGACTCTTATCTGACTTTTGTAAGTTTTTAGATCAATTACTAATGTTTAATTTTATATGTGTGGCATTTGATAAAAATCATTTCCATTTTTTTTATATATAAATTATTTAAATGCACGAAATTTAAGTTGGGTATGGATGTTGCATTGATTCATTAGTGGTTAATTATGTTGTGGCTTCCATATTCGATTACAATATATAGGTCATCGATGTCGATGTGGTATCTTATGATGAATACCATTGGGTTTCTTGTATTCCCTCTGCAATTGATGTTATTGATGACTTGTATTTTGATCGGTTATGTTTATTTTGGTATGTTTTTAACCGTGGAATCTATGCAGCTGATCTATACTCAACATTATAAAACAAATTGTATAAAATTCATCTGCGTGAACATATCTAAAGGTTAAATTTAAGTCAGGCGTGAATGGCTATATAGATTTGTAAAGTTATATATAGTTTAAGGGAGAGTAATCTTGGGTTATTTGTTTCATAGTTAAATTGGGTCAATGGATTAGATGTATTGATGTAATTAGTAAATGTAGCAGGAGATCCACTACGGGCAGGATTGCATATATATGCCACACACACCTTGTTTGCCTAATGGAATTGGATAGTAAGATGGAACATGGGGTCCATTCCTATGGAGTTTTTTGTTTATTGTTCTTCTCACCAATAGATGTAGCATTCCTGTTTGGTCAAGAGACAATGTCTTCTCTAACTATACTGTTCAGATGTACATTCCTGACAGTATAGTATATTTAGTGCTGTTGTATTTTCATGCTACATTGAATACATTAATGTATCAGATGGATTGACGCCAGTTTGCGAACTTTTGACCTAAGGTTAAATAAGGGATAGAATATTTCCTTTTCAAATGCAGATCTATCTAGTCTATTCATACTCAACCCTCTAAATAAATATTAAACTCATTATTGCAATCTATTTAAATGTAAAATTAAAAGTTAATATATAAATATAAAATGTTAAATGTATTCCTCAAAATTTATTTATACGTGCATTAATAAATGTTGTTTGTTAATTACTGGCAGTGGCTTTTATTTTTATATATTGTAACAAAATTAAAGTTGCTCAAAGATCCAGTGTAACAAAATGTGATCTGATCTATTAAAGAATCAAAAAAATTCAAGTATTGTAAAAATCTCAAATATTCCAGTATTGTTAAAAAAATGTAACTTAATAAAGATGATCAAATGATCCAAATGTATTTAATAATTATGAAAAGATTGAAATATAAATCTCTAGCTCAATAAACGAAAAATGCATTGTAGATTTTATATCAAAAGAAAAGAATTATTTAACCTGAGTAGTGGCTATTAAACCAAAGATCAGACTGAGTTATCTATCATATTATGGGTCATTGGATGAAATGAAACATATTTCTATCATTAGATTTCTCAAGATATCCCACTATCAATAATTATAAGCAAATTATTAATAACAAGTATTATTATAACTCAGGTATATGAAATCACATGAGGTGAGTACACTAGTAATTCAATAAAATATAACTCAGGTATACAGACAGTAGATCTTATCCACTTTCATTTCTTGGTTTGATGTTAAGTGCATGTTTAAACAAATACTAAGTGAATATGATCTAGCAGGGTGCCACTAGATTATCTGAATCTAGACACAGTTATATCTAATAACCTTTCACATGTACCGGGTTTGAATCCTCTTTTTGGTACTTTATTTCTAATAAAAATGGGAGATTTTGCTTTTTGAGCCATATCACTATACGCACTAATATTTAGGTAAAAGTAAAACATCTTTAAACCAAAGTGGAGTATATTAGACATAAATCATTTCTTAGATCTTAGCATAACAAATGTGTTTCAATATTTTTATAAGTTTACTAGCTCAGATTATATATAACTAATTTAGGATGGCAATTCACTCATCCTTGCATGAAATAGATGACGGGATGTGGTTATAATAATACTAAGAAATCACTAAATATTATAAAATCAATATTTATTTATGGCCTTTAAACAGTTAAACAGCTCATTAATTAAAACATTGATGACAATGATGATGATGATAATAATAACGATAATGACAAGGGTTTCAACTACAGCTCTAGGACTAAGCCTAAACATAAAACTAATTTTTATAAAAAAATTCATAACTATTGCTTAATTTTAGCATATTTACTTATATCTTAAATAACTAATATTCAACCACTGATGATGATGAATGATCACACTTAACAAAGACTACACTTAATGAAATATATATGCCTCATTTAACAAAACAAACTAATATTTATTACTGCATTTCTAACATATACATAAAAATTTCTAGATAAACATGAAAATTGATATGAATAAGAATAATAATAATAATAATTGATTATATAGCAATCCTCAGATTAATTTCAAGTTCTTCCCTTTTTCCCTTCAAATGTATATTGTATTAAGTTGGATGTCACATTGACCATGATTTTCACTCCATGAGAAAAGTATTTCAAGAAAAAAAAAAATTATCCGCTCATTAGCACACATACTTTATAAATCTAACATGTAAGTAGAATGTTAAAAAAAAATGTTAATAGAAATTAGAAAAATCAAGTTCTTAGAAAAGAGTTTTAAATCATTATCTCCCCCTCCCTTCTAAGCGCTGAAATCTATACTTTCTCAAGACAAAATAATTTAATATTTTAACACCACCTATTATTTCACATTCACTCGCAATTATACACATATAAAATATTACTATGTATGTGCGTGTTTTATCCCAAAATAATAATAATATATTAGTTAAAACTAAAATCATAATACCATAAAAAAAATTGTTTTACACATTAATATTTCATAACTGTAAAATTAATAAACAAATAAATTTTGATACATTCAAAATCATTTATGTAGTTCAAAGCTATTATTATTAAGATATTCTTGGTTTCCATCGATCTGAATTGTCTTTAAAAGTTCTTTAAATAAAATATGTCACTTTATTACTAAATTTTTATTAATACTCTGATTTCATAAAGAAAATAGATATAAAAGTCATATTACTGATCCAAGGGTTCACTTGTCTTGTATACTGTCTATACTTGGCAGCAACAATTTTCGTGTTCTTTGGAACAATCACTTTCTTCAAGTATATAATTATTTGATGATGAGGATCCTATTAAGGTTATTTGCTTTAGTGGATAATTTGGAAATCATTATTAATTTTTCTTCTCTTCCTGTCAAACATTATTCTTTTAGTGAATGAAATACAGCAGTTGTTTTCACATTATAAATTTCCCGGATTTAAACTCAGTTGTTGGAACAATTAATTGGACTTGATGATTAATATTTATTGGTAGATTAATTCATCTTTCATCAAATGCAGGTGAATGCTTTCTTCCTTCTATTAAAAACATCTTATTTCTCTGGTCAGTTGAAAGGTGTAGAATATTATTTTAGACAAAACATCTTTTCTTTCCTATATTATGTGCAGCTTCCCAGATGGTCAGACAAAGATGGGACATACATATAATTTTTCTAGCCAGTCATTTCTTATATTTTCAACATTCAATTTAATAGTCTAATAATCTGAATCATAATCACAATAATAATTCAACTGATTTTTCCAGACAGCTTTTTATATCCAATTTTTTAGCTAACTTAACCAATCAGAGATAGCATCACTTGATATTTTTGGACAAATTCATTTTAATTAGATCTCTAATTTATTTTCAACTAAATTATTTTTCAACTGAAAAGTTTAATCCTTTTTCCAGACACTTTTGTTTTAAAAAAAATAGACTTAATCCTTTTTTTTTCTTACACCTAGGTAACATTTCAACTTTTTGAGCTTCCTTCTTTAGATCTTAAGATAAGACAATTTCAAAATTAGAGTTATCGCCCAGCTTAAGCTCCCAAAGTGACAAACAATCATTTACAAAAACAAAATTGCTACAAAAATAGATATCTGATTCAACAGATTTCCTCTTTTAACATAAAATTGTACAAAAAAAAATAATTTGACAGATTTAAGCCTTCTAGTACAAACTGATAAATAATAAAAAAAAAAAATTAACAGATTTTCTCAATTTTCTTTCAATATTTAATAAATAAAAAATGTAGTTTATGTATGTAATATATCCAAGCATACACACTGCCATTATTCCAATCATTTATAAATCTGGTTGACTAATAATATAAATGCTAGTTCAGAAATTATAACCCTAACATTTAAAATTAAATCCTTAGCTTTTAAATCCCAATTACAATTATAGAAAAGCAAAAATAGAAATATAGAATAAGACATTAAAATTGATCAATCATAGGTTTGTTTTAAAGAAAGTTAAAATGTTGAATATTTGAAATATAAAACAATTAAATAGTTTACACATACATTGCCTATATGTATGCATTATAACTTTGCTTTTTAAAGAAAAATTAAAATTGAATAGTTTAAATGTGTGTATTACCTTTCTATCAACACACAAACAATATTAATTGTTGACCCACTCTCTTTCTATCTAAAGCTTTTAGAACTGGATCTTGTAGGGTATAAACTTGGATGCCCTACAGCTTCATTTATTGTTATATAAAAATGTGATGATGATTTTCTTTTACATTTTCCTACATGCACATTACTATAAATTTGGCTAGTGACCAAATTGTAATGGCACAATATATATATATATATATATATATATATATATATATATATAAGTGCATCAGTAAATATATATATATGCATATATATATATATATATATATATATATATATATATATATATATATTTAAGATGCACTTAATCAAGTTATTTATTATCTCTACATCTCCATGAGCTAGTGACAGTGGGCTATCGGTCTGAATATTTAAATAAAGTGGAATCTTAACAGCGTGTATCTGCCTACTTTATAAATTTTTCTAGGCTCAAATGCCTAGATGGCGCCCGTGTAGTGCAGATTGCAGTAGATTCGATCTTCACTTTCTTTTGGATCGTTATAACTGGCTACCCAACTTGGGCTGATCTTTGATAAATGACCGAGTGCCCTGAGAATTTTAAAGATAAATCATGCCCATAATATTTTTTCTGAAATATAAATATATTTTTTGTATTAACGAAAAGTTATACTTTGAATTGTGTTTTAAAGGTACTGCCAGTAAAAAAAATTGTGCATATGTAAAAATAAATGCGAGAAATAAAACGTTAATATTAAAATCTAAATAATAAAATGTAATAATAAAATAAATCATAATTTTTTTTAAAAAAAAAGTCTTGTTTAAAATCTAATCGTTTAACCTGCCTAAATAATACTTAAAAGTAGAAGAAAAGAAACTTGGAAGGGAGGGGGCAGAAATTTAGCTGGTAATAGGGAATCAACAGTCAACATTTTTTTTAATCATTATATTTGTGTGTAATTACTGTTTTGTCTTTTAAAAAAAAGTTTTGTCCTTTTGAAATTGTCATAAATAGTCAATTTATGTAACCTAATTACTAATACTAAGTAAATTCTTTTTATTTTTTTAATGTTTTTTTTTTTTTTTGAGGAAGTTTACTGATATGTAACAGTATATAAATATGCCATTACATTAATTTAAAATAAAATCTTAAAGTTCGCCAATAAAAATAAAATCTATTAAAAAACTAAAAGCTAAAATGTTTGTTAAACATATAACATATATATATATTCGCACAGATGCCAAACTGTAAAAATATTTTTTTTATAAATAAAAAAAAAGGTATTTGAACCTACTTTTGTATAAAAAAATACAAGATTTAAATATAAAAATATTTTAATAAAGAAATAGCATGAGTAAAAATAAAAACAGGTATTAATTAATTCCTGTAATCTGTAAATGGAAATGATTGTTTATTAATTATCTAAAAGCTGTGTAATTAAAAAGTCAGATGAAAAATAGATAAGAGAATAAAGAGATTTTAGCTTGACCAATGGAAGCAAATAAAGGCCTGGACCATAACGAAAAAATGGAACAGTGACGTTTTTGTTCATGGAATCCATAGGAGGACTATAAAAAGAAAAATATTGAGTTCCAATGAGGTTCCAACTTGATTTGGTGAGACGAATGATAACACGCACTTGTCATTCTCTCTCACTTATTTTAAAAAATGAAAAGACTGTGATACCAGAATGGAACCAGCTAATGCTACCTCCAGCATATCAGAGCAGTCTTCCAATGGAGATGTTGTGGGAATTAAAAACAAGAACCTGGATTCTACTGTAAGCTATATGAACTAAACAATTTTTAAAATAAAAAAAAAGAATAATTAAGAACTTTTGTCCGGGTTTGACAAATTAATAAAGAAGCCAACTTAAATGCTAAAATGGACTCTTATCTGACTTTTGTAAGTTTTTAGATCAATTAATAATGTTTAATTTTATATGTGTGGCATTTGATAAAAATCATTTCCATTTTTTTTATATATATAAATTATTTAAATGCACAAAATTTAAGTTGGGTATGGACGTTGCATAGATTCATTAGCAGTTAATTATGTTGTGGTTTCCATATTCGATTAGAATATATAGGTCATCAATGTCGATGCAGTATCTTATGATGAATACCATTGGGTTTCTTGTATTCCCTCTGCAATTGACGTTATCGATGACTTTGTATTTTGATCGGTTATGTTTATTTTGGTATGTTTTTAACCATGAAATCTATGCAGCTGATCTAAACTCAACATTATAAAACAAATTGTATAAAATTCATCTGTGCGAACATATCTAAAGGTTAAATTTAAGTCAGGCGTGAATGGCTATATAGGTTTGTAAAGTTATATATATAGTTTAAGGGAGGGTAATCTTGGGTTATTTGTTTCGTAGTTAAATTGTTTCAATGGATTAGATGTATTGATGTAATTAGTAAATGTAGCAGGAGATCCGCTATGGGCAGGACTGCATATATATGCTGCACACCCCCTGTTTGCCTATGGAATTAGATAGTAAGATGGAAGATGTGGTCCATTCCTATGGAGTTTTTTGTTTATTGTTCTTTTCACCAGCAGATGTAGCATTCCTGTTTGGTAGAGAGACAATGTCTTCTCTAACTATACTGTTCAGATGTACATTCCTGACAGTATAGTATATTTAGTGCTGTTATATTTTCATGCTACATTGAATACATTAATGTATCAGATGGATTGATGCCGGTTTGACTGCAAACTTTGACCTAAGGTTAAATAAGTGATAGAATATTTTCTTTTTAAATGCAGATCTATGTAGTCTATTCATACTTGACCCTCTAAATAAATATTAAACTCATTATTGCAATCTATTTAAATGTAAAATTAAAAATTAATATAAAAATATAAAATGTTAAATGTATTCCTCAAAATTTATTTATACGTGCGTTAATATATGTTGTTTGTTAATTACTGACAGTGGCTTTTATTTATATATATATATATTTAAGATGCACTTAATCATGTTATTTATTATCTCTGCATCTCCATGAACTAGTGATACTGGGCTAACAGTCTGAATATTTAAATAAAGTGGAATCTTAACAGCGTGAATCTGCCTACTTTATAAATTTTTCTAGGCTCAAATGCCTAGATGGCACCCATGTAGTGCAGATTGCAGTAGATTCGATCTTCACTTTCATTTCGATTGTTACAATATATATATTTTGTAACCAGTTGGCTTACATAGCATATGATAATATAGTGTGTGTGCATAAATATATACCTAAAATAAAGGAAAAGTAGAAATAAACACAGAATAAATTTTTGTAGATATTTTTTTATATTTCCTAAAATAGAATAATAATAAGTAAAGGGTTAAAGAATAACTCTGATTTAAAATAAAACTTGTTTTATAAATTAAACTTTTATAAGGTCTGAACAAATATAAATATTGTATTATTATTATTATTCTGATTGTGAAATGTAAAAACACAATATTGTTTTCAAAATTTTTTAATTAATTAAAACATGTATATGCTTTCAAAGAGATTAGAGAGCTAAAAGTAAAAACTCTGTTTTCATCAAAGTGTTATTATCACCTTAGATGATTCTATAAAAGGGCTGATAACAAAATTATCTCCAGTCTGGATAGTGATTTTTGAAAAGAATAGTTCTGCTTGCAGTTTTATAAGAGTTGGTCAGAAGAGTTTTTAATATTTTAAGCAGTGGCCACTAGGCCAACTGCAAAGTATGGGTAATGATTTTTGAAGAGAACAGTTTGATTGTAGTTTTGTAACAGTTGAACAGAACAGCTTGTCTACTAAAAATTTTTAAGTGGCAGCAATTAGCTGACCAAAATGGATAGCTACAATTTAATGTTGGCTGTAGCAGAGAGTTGGCAGTCTAGTTACCATAAACTGATGTAGCTGAATGCAAGATAGTAGACTGTTCTCTTAGCAGGAGTTTCAATTCGCATGGAGAAAATGACCCACTTTTTTGTGCTGAAATTCATAGCCTTAAACATGGAGAAGACAGCTGCTTGCCTGGAACAGTTCTACGCAGATGGTAGACCAACTATGGACCAATATGGATTACATTTTTTCTGATTATGTCAGTCACTAAAAATCAAACTCACCAAGAAAAATATCCCAGCTTGCTGAAGAATTAATTACACATATGCTGCATCAGATATATGCAGAGAAACACACCTAAATGTATAAATAGTTGGTGAGTTGTTTTAAAATAAGTCATATAAAAATAGACATATATAGAACAATATTATTTTTAAGTCAGTTAAAAATCTATGTATTTTAAACGTATATAAAGTGGCTTTTCTTGAATTATAATTAAGAGTCAAGAATAATTCATTGACCAACTGGTTTTAAAGGCAAAAGAGACGTTTTTGAACAATAATTCTCTTGGACATTATTTTTTTAAAAAAATTTATATTAAAATAAAGTAAAGAATCGATGATTCTATAATTTAATTTAAAAACGTTGATAATTAATCAACAAATACCTGTCAAAAATTGACTAAACTTTTTTTAAGAAAAAATAAGAACTTATAAATTGATAAATAATTTTAAATTATATCTATATTTTTTTTATAAACAGGTATATGTGTGATATTTATGTGTTTTCCAAATGAATTAATTATAAAAAATATAATAGTATTGTAACAAGTTGAAATAGATAGAAGTCAGTGTGCGTGTATACATGCACACTCATATATGTAAAATTTTAATATTTTTTTTGATTAAATGTCAATTCATTTTTTTTTTGTTAATTTTATGTTATAAATCATGCATATATGTAAATCCATGTAACAATCCAAATTTTGAATAGCAATTATGTAAATCACAAATGTAATAATTATTTTATGTTTAATTGAAATGTCTTCATCACATATTATAAAACGCATGTCTGTGTATGGATATATATATGCATTTATAGATACCATTTAAGAAATAATGCAATTAATGTAATAATTTGAATTTTATAGTAATCTTGTAAATTACAGAGGGATGACTTTAGTATTGTGTATCTTTTAAAATCAGAACCCTTATAAGACCTTAATCAATTTTTTTGTTATTAATAAACCTGTATTTAATTGTTAAAAATGGTTTCCATCATCTCTTGGTCACATACAGTAATAGAGCTTGTGTTCTCTGAGCTAGATTCGAGCATGGGATGAATATATAAATGAAGATGTGTACTTAATATTTTTGGGGCATCCAGCAATGATCAATCATCATCCTGGTTGGCGCAAAAGAGAATACTCTTTAAAGCCCATGCACTATATTTTATTTTAATTTAGTCTTATTAGAAATTTAAGTTTATAGTTGGCCAGTATAAGTGGCCTGAGTATTGATGATGATCAGCATGTTTTTATGTCCCAGCATTATTGTTTAGATTTTCGGCTTATGTAGTCTAATGGATGGGCACTAATCTGGTGCATCCAAGTTATGTTTAAATAATTGCCCAAGCTGGCAAAGGCTCAATAGTTAGCCTGGTCTACAGAGGACCCATTTCCAATCCAGTCACAAGGTGGACTGTTGATTTATATTTTTATTGTTCAAATCCAGCCATGGACTGTTGATTTTATACTGATTTGTTTATTCCCATCATTAATGATGATGAATGGTATTTGAGTAGTACTCATACTTACTTTACTTTATAATGCTGGTTGATATTTGATAGTTAGTTATTGTAGTTGCTGTCAGATCTCTCGATGTTCTCAGAGATTTTCTAATCTCATTATCTCATGCTCCTCTTAAATATATCTTATTTATATACACTTTTGTAGATTATTGATATTTCATTTTATTGTATTTGACTGGAAGTGATGATTGATTTTTCCATCACCCCATTTTCCTTCCATCAATTTCCTGATACCCACCCTATCCCGTTACAATATATATATAAACTGCATATAAATAGCATTTGTATTTATATTACAATCCAAGCTTTGGAAAAGACATATTTAACTACTTATACATGTATATATAAAATCTAATGATGCAATCTTTCTAATTTAATTGTTACAGGGTCTTTCTACCTCCTTCGTGTCACTAGATGGTGATGGAGTATAATAACCATTAATATGCTTAATATTTAAATCAGCATGGAATGATTTGGAGATAGAATTGGAATGTGATGGCTATAAAATCAAAAGCCCAGGAGTTCGATTTCATCATGGAAATTGTTAAATGGTTGGAATTTTTAATATCATTCAATATGCATGAATAAAAGAAAGACACTATCTGCTAAAGACACTGAAGCCACTCTTGAAAATTTAACCTGCTATTGTTGTTTAAAGAAGCCCAAGATTTCATTTAATTTTAATGCTTTTAAATATTTTATATTTTGTATTTTTTTTAGTGCATACTGAGAGTTAAGTTATAAGTTTTTCTCACCCTTTTATCCATTTGTAGAAAACTTTTTTTTCAAAAGAACCCATTTGTTTAAATTTATATAGGAGAGGAGAGATGCAAATACACAACTCAAGGTATACATAGATAAATTTTGTTTGTAAATAAAATATTAGCATAATTGGATGCATTAAATTGGACAATGACTTAAAAGACAAAAGGTAAGATTTTAAACATATCCACTTAATTAGACATAATATATTAAAATTAAATATTAATTAAACTTACTAATAAGTAATTGTATATAAGCACATTTTCCTGTTTGTATGATTAATAGTTTTATGAATGAACTATATCTAAAAAAACATAAATTAGCAATTCATAGACATAACTTTAATATACATTCAAATGACATAAACAAAGTAATAAATTGTACATCTAATAATATAGTTTCATATATAAAATAATAGATACTTTATTGTACATTATGCATTATAATTTAATAATTTTTATTTTGATTGATATTTTAATATTTAAATCACAGTTAGCCATATTATAGTAAAGACAAATCAATACTTTATTATAGCCATGTATATATTTTTATTAAGTTACAAATATTATAAATTTACTCCAGATTTGTTAATAAATATTTGCTTGAAGTTAAAATCTTTGTTTCTCTGGTTTCTAGATTATCAAGCATCATTCATACTTCACTCACCAGAATATCTATCATATATGTGTACAGATTTTTAATGTAATCATTAGTAAACGCCATTAGGGACCTATATAGAAGTCACATTATTGCCATCCTGTTTAAATCCATCCTTGTGTAGAGTTAAAGACAAATGTCTACACTGAGTTAGAACTCCAAGTCGTAATAGGACCCGTAAGTAGAGAAGGCTCTGGATATACCATTTTAAAGTATTTGGTCCATTACAATATATATATATATATATATATACATCATTATCCCAGATTAGCTTTAGGCACTATTTCGCTTATTATTTCTAAATAATACATGGGCAATTTAAAAGTATTGCATTAAATAATGTTTTAGATGACTATTTATTAGTCTGCATTATAGTGACATGTTTATTTCATGTTTAAAGAGGTTTATTTAAACTTCATTGTAACAATATTTCATACTCTGTAGTCAAGTTGCAATCTTTAAGTGTCCATATATATTCAATGGATCATTAGTAAGAATGGATTTCCATTCTTGCTATTAAAAGGTGTGAAGGTTGCCTTGACAGCAGTTAGAAATATTGGTTGCTATATTTACTGTGAATGTTTAGGTGGTTACTGGTTGGAAACTAATTATATATATATATATATATTGTACCCTTACTTCTTGATATGTAAAATAGTTTAAAATACAACTAGCTCAGTTACATTATTATGCTTAATTAAAATTTGCATATCTATCTTTAATATACTTTTATATTATCATATCTTAATTAAATTTATTATCAATCATCAAAATCAATATAGTTTTAGATTATACTAATTAAATAAGTATTTAATAAAATTATGAGACTGTGAAGTAAAGTTACAAAGTAATAAGCAGATTTACACTGAGTCAATATCTCCCAAGATACCGTCTCAATGGCATAAGAATACTACCACTACCTTATCATCTTACCACTACATCTATAGCATTCTTATGACTTTTAAATGAAATAAATTATCTTTAATAATACTAAAATAATTCCTAACTTTTAACTTAAAATATAATTAAATAATCTCAGGTTCTTCTAAGTTGTTTTAAAATAATAACTCATGTAAATAAGTATGATGTGGGATTTTATATCAAACTTAAATACACCTAACTTATTTAAATAATAATAATAAATAATACTAATCTTGGAGTGTAATTTAATCTCATCTATTTCTATTATATAATCAATCATTAAATGAATAAACAATCATATGTATATCTTTTATTTCATATGGTATATTCATTTTAAAATAGATCAAAAATCTTATACTTAATAATCTGTGGCAATAAACAATACTGTATTCTTATAATGTGCATTATAATCATCTTATGACCATTGCAATATTTTCTGTTCATGTCAATCAATTCTTATAAAATAATGTTAAGCAAATATTGTATTCATTTCTAAATAATAATAACAAATTCATTTTTGTGCAAATATTATGTTTATTTCAAATCATCTGATGTCAAAATGCTGTGGTGAAAAATAATGAAAACTCGACACACTTTTAAAACAAATTAACAAATTTATTTACAATAACTTCAAATAAAATTTATTTACACTATTTACAGTTTTAGAATTTAAGAAAATAAACAAAATAAAATAAGAAATTACAAATACAAGAAGTTTATACTGTTACTAATTCATGTGCTTAACAAGCAATTATACATTCTTCAATTACTATACTAATAATATTATAGTATGTTTTCAAAACTTAGATTTTAAAATAAATAGTAGTGTACTTTAATTACTACAAATAATAATATATGTCAAGACTATTTATGTAGCATGTGTAAACAATGAAACTTCACTAATTAAATAGCTACATTAATTAAGTATTACCATTTATAATGTATCATCATATATTTACTTTATTATTAGCATTGCTTAATAGCTTTATAAATTAATGTATCTTTGTAATGTAAAACAAATAATTGACTGTAATTATACTTTACTTAATGTAATTCCTGTTATATGTTTTATCAAATATGCATTACATATCTGTACTGTTCAAATACTATTATTTAAATCATTTATCAATTTCAAATTCATAAAGCATTACCTTAGATAAATTCTATGATTCTTTTCTGTGTAAAATCATTACTTTACTTAATATGTTATTTTAATCCTTTCTGATAATTTTATTTATAAACATCCTCTAAATTTATCTAAAACTTCCGATAAAACAAATATCAACTTTAAACAAAGTATTCATTATCCAAATTACCTATACTACATCGTTTATATTTAGTAAACTTTCAATTCAAATATAAGCTTCTACCCATAACGTAACTTAACTTATTTAATAAAAAAAATACAAAAAAAAAAATAGAGTCTTTTCAAATCTATTCTTATCTTGCAAATAATAAAATAATTACCTAAATAAAGAATAAATATAATTCTAATACTATAACATAATAAAATATCAAAATTTATTTATGAAAGAATCATATAATTATTTCTAAGCTTCTTATGTAATGTTGTATCATGTTGACATTATAGATTAAAACTTATGCATATTTTAATAAAGTTCGTTGCCAATATAATGTATGTGTTTTCTTAAAATATCTATACATTCATTCCACAAAACATAATATTTGGTTGATCTAAAAAAAATATTAAATTCATTAAAATCATTATACAATGTTTTTACCATAATAATAATAATGTCCAATCTGCTATCCAGCATTCTTCGGAATTTGCAGCTTCATAAAATAAAAAAAATCATTCACATTTACACTCATAAACATTCATTAGAATATTCCGTGTTATATTAATTATAAAAATAAATTTATGTAATTAATTATTATATTATTTTTAAGTTATTATTTAATAAATGTACCTAACCTACTTTTAATAGTTTAATAATATTTTAAATTTTATGTTAAATAAATAAAATAAAAGTTCATATTACGTATTTCCAGCGACGACTTTTTCTACCATAAAAGTTCTAACAAATATCCTACATATAAAGTCAATAGAACACTATTTCCTGTTCCGTTGTATCACGTGTTTCTTGAAAGTTTATATAAAAAAATGGTAACGTTCTTTTTTAAAAATAATAAGTTCCCATAAGAAAACAAAACAAAATTAAAAAAAATAGTTTATAAGTTCTCTTTCTGGATCCATTTCTTCATAAAATGTTGTTCAAAAGTTATTATTTCTAAATTAATTTATAATTGTTGAATTATTCTCATTTAATTAATTCCATTAACTTAGCTTGGCCTGATTTGGTTTGGCCTGGACGTCCATGTATTACTTGCGCATTTTTCAAAACAATATATCTAGGTAAGAATCTATTTTTCCATCTATAACGTCCAGCGTTTTAGATTACTTCAATATAATAATTTTATTATATTACGATTTTAAATAATCATATTTATAATCTATTTGCCTTTTCAAATCGTCAATATTTAGTCTTTTAAGCACAAAGACTTAACAAGGCATGTATTTATTAAAATTACTACTTCTTATATCTTTACTTAAGATATACATTTTATTTTTTAAAAATCTGCAAAAATACTTTCTTTCTATAGAAATATTCATATTTCTTTTAAATATCTATCTATAATAGACAATAGTAATTTAAACTTTTTAATACTATTTATAGTCCAAAATACTACTTTTCTCCATCTCATAGTTTTATGTACTAATCCAGCGTCTGTTATTTTTCTAGCGTAAAGTTTCTGATATATTTCTACGATACGTGATGTTTCCATGATTATTCGTACGTAAATTGAGTTTCGATATTGAGAAGACCAATAGGGAATTATTAAGTTTCTACTGCATACTTATCATTTAAAAATTATAAAATTATATACAATAACACTCTTATGATTTTAACACTGATTTTAAGAGCGTTTATAAATTTACTTAGCTATTTTCTCAATAGCACGATTAACTTTTAAAATTTATTGTAGAGAGCCCCCTTCAACAATTGAATCCAGCTTTTATACTGCCAGAAACTCCTTATCTGATTGGTACATTTAAACAATCAAACTTTCTAGCTTATTTACATATTTACTAACACACTATTAAAAATAAAATAATGACTTATTTAATATTTAATATTATTACATTTTAAAAATAATTTTATCGTTTATTCAAATCTATCAAACATTTTTTAAAATATTCTTTCTCACTTGATTTAAATCTTAACTTTTATAAGATCATTTAAAATAAACTAAATCTTTTTAAATACGTTATATTTTTAAGACAATATTTTTAAAAATCAGATTTAATATTCTACATTAATATCTTTTATTTTTATCTCGTGATAACTCACGTATTATTTATAAATTTCACAACATAATTTTAAAATAGTTTTTGCAACTTTATGAGAAAGCTTCCAAGCATGTGTGTATATCTCTAATTAACATCTGTCTTTACAATACAAGAAACGCTTCCCATAATCTAAAAATAACTTAACAATTGCTTTTTAAAATAAATATTTATTTTTAAAAATAAATAAGATATTACATCAGATTTTAAAATAATTATTTGATATGATTAAAATCAAATATTAATCTCAATTTAAGTACTTATAATTTAAAATATTTCTATTCACTTTTAACATATATTTTAAATTAAATAAATATCTTTGTCTAATTTTAACTTGTCTTTTACATACTTTAGCTTCAAACATTTGTTATTAAATTTATTAATGCAGTATTACATCATAATCATCATCATTTTAAATATCTTCTCAATATCAACACAATTCACATATCAAATACTCATAGATTGCTTTAATTAAACTTATGGTAACATTACCACAAGCAAAGTCAACATCACACATTTAAAATACTTCTTAAATTTAAAATTTTCTACTAGATTAGCACAAAACTTAAATGGTGACCCATATAAAAGGGCACAATATATATATATATATATATATATATTGTACCGGTCCATTTACGCTTCTTACATATATCTACACACATTGAGCATGGAATGCATGTTATGTAACAGAGCAACGATTGTAGGTAATCAGTTAGATGCCATCATTTATTATTCTCTAGAATTGCATCATAAAAGTAAATTATTACACTCATACCTTTGAAATATCTGGTTCACCAAGACTGTTACACACCACCTCTGAGAAAAGATTGCTTCCTCCCCAGAGGGATATGACTGCATAATTTAGATAAGGTTTAGTCCCTTTTGACTTAATAAAATCAATAATATATATGCTTTACTTAATACATCACTAGAAAGATGGATATTCTAATGAATTACTCTATGTCCCGATAGAGATTAATCCCAGGCTAGCTCATCTACTCTTTATCTCAGGAAATTGGTTTGTTGCTTAGCTAACAAAGGAGGATAAACGATAAAATTTTAACTAATTACACAGCACAATGTTGAAATTTTAATATTTTATCTTCGCATTTATTTAGCCCTTAATTTTATAATATTACAAATAAATAACAACAGAAATATATAAATACAAAACACACTATGAAATTTTAATCAAAAACCCCAATTTATAACCTTAAATATTTACCCCATGGGATAGAATGGTCTAAGTTTCATCTTCGTTTGCACACTCTACAGCATTTGATAGGATATATTCTATACATGATTTCAATATATATATGATCCATGGTAAATACATGTTTCATTGAATAACCCTCTGTCTTTTTTTTTAATTTAATAAAGATTTATTATCTGGTGTTATTATTCAACTGCAATTTATATTGAATAAGAGAGTTCCTCAATCGATCCTGCCCATAGCGAATCATCCAAACAAAAAACTAATAGACTTATTTATTCCCTTATTTTTTTGCTATTACTATCATTATTATCCTGCATGTAGCAGATGGAATAAATTTATACTAATCGAAATGAATTTGCGGGAAGTAATAACATTGAATCCTGCACGTGGTGGATTAAAAACATAGTTATTTATAAATTAACACACGCATTCCATAGTCTTTCAACTATATGGGAAGGTAGATTTAATGGCCTGTTTCTTTGTACGATACATTCTTAAAGAAAGAACAGTTATTGACTGTACATTTAATCTGCCTGTAGCAGATATTTATATAATAAAATAAAACTAAAATGGGCAAACAGACTAATGCCTCCCACTTGTATGTTTCTAACTTTACGAGTAATACACCTCCCTTAAATCATTAATCTAAAACATCCATAATATACTAAAATTGATCTTGGTAATAAAATCTATTGAATCACATATAGAAATAATAATAATAAAATCATTGGTCAAATACATATAAAAGATTATGTAAATTTTCAATATCTGATTATATCTATAATAATAAAAATGAAAACAAATCTTTCGTAAAAATATTTAAATCGCACATGAAAAAAAATAATTATATTTAGAATTATAAAGGGTTTTACTTCCCGTAGATTTCATTTTCTTCTGGGCTGAGGGCTTCTGAAGGAGATATATACATCTTGAGCAGGCAACTGAAGGGGTCTCTTCTGTGGATGGCAGGCAGAATAGTTCATAGGCAGCTACATTTTCCGAATGGACAGAGAGTCACATAACTTGCTGATTACATAGGTCTTGAGCACTGTGAATGCACTGAAGTGGGTTCTCTACTCCATGTTCACTGGGGCCATACTATTCAGTCTTGATTTTATTCTTTCCATTTTTGTGCTGAACTTCGGTTTTAAGTGATTTTTAGCTGCATCTTCTGGCTGTGGTTAGACATCTTCAACTTCTATTTCAAATTACTTCCCGTTATGATGGTTTCTCAATGAAATTATTTTATTAATTCTTTAAATAACTGGCGATATTTTTTTAATTATTCCCTCAAATCTGTTTCTTTCAGCAAACTTTTCTGGTTACATTCCTGATTCCTTTATAGATTTCTATTTGCAGTTCTTTATTTCTTCGGATTAGACATGACTACAGCTTGCACTGACTTTGAAATTTTTCTCCCTGCCTTCAACTCGACTGAATTCAATATGTCTCACTGAATGAATGAATCAATTAATAATCCCCTATATCACCTGATCAGCATGCACATAAATCCTTCTCATTACAGGGTCCCCTCTACAAACTATTCCTGTTTTCGATTTTTTTAATTAGTTTAATTAAAACTTTTTTTTATCTTTTTAAATCTGTTTAGGAATTTTTTTTAGACCATTAGCAATTTACATTCCTATCCCATGTTTTAATTAATTTTTAATCTACAGGTGTCAAGCCGAATGACTATTCATATGCTTTTACAATTTCTCTAAAAATACTATAACAAAAGAGAAAAATCACTGGCTTGCCTGCGGTCATTAAAACCATATTTAACAAAGAAAACAAAAAATTTATAAAGATTACATGTTGTAACAAGGTTAACATTAGTTTAAAAATTTTGTACATAAATTTACTTTCAACACATAATCCAAAAATAAAAATATACATCAAAATTTGATAATTTGAAAATACAACAAATTTAGTTGCTGGATTATTTACATTTAAATTTCCCAGTATAATTTTATATCCCTTTCTCCATATCAAAAATAACACATTTATTAAAACTGAAAAAAAATATGCATTTCACTTTAAATGTATATGATTGTACATTTAAGATGTATCATCACCCTTTATCTTTTTTAATTTAAAATATATTTCGTGCGCAAACGAAGTGAAAATATATTCGCACAGACCAACCTTTTATTATTTCTTTTTTTATATATATGTTTATTCAGGCTGCAATTATGCTTGCAGCCATCTTTGTGCCAGTGATTTAAGACTGACTGTCACAATATATATATATATTAGAATATTAATCAAACGCATATATATGTTACAAAAGCATTTCCCATTTTGGGATGATGTATATTTACAAAAATGGTGATTTGCTTTTATAAACTAACCCTTTCTTAATTATTTAATGCATATTATTATATTTAATGAGTTATAGCCTTTGTGGAGGTTAATATGCCAATTTAAAGATATTTACAGACATAATGTAGTGGATGCATAAAACAATATAAAAGATTGGAACAGATTTGGCTGATGAATTACATAAAAGATGTTTTATAATTAATCAGTAATCATTTTACAAATAGGTAGAAATATACAATCCCAATCATTTATGTACAAAATAAAACTCATTATAGATATTTTCCTGGCCTTGTTTTGGAAATAATGTCTTTGGAACAATACATAAGGGATAAACCGTATATTCCAATTACAGAGATAAATTAGGTACACAAGCATTAAAATTTGACATTAAACACTAATTGATTTACATCTATGGGAATCAATTTCTCTCTTAAAAAAAAAAAACAGTTTTAAACTCAGAATACTGAAAGATTAATATTTATTGTGTATTTTACAGAAGAATTATCCATATTTGACAAATCAGTGAGACTAATTAAGGTTAGACAGGTGGTAATCAAATTAATAAAAAGAGTAATGATACAAGTATACAATAAAAGAAATCCGGCCATTATGGCAGTTTTGGATATTTTTATCATTTTAAAATAAATATTTGAAACTGACTCAGAGTTGATATATCCGGGAATTTTGGCAGAATAAGACTGAATGAAGAGGTTGAGTTTTAAAGCTCGGTGCCAGCTGTATGGTCAAACACAGCACTAACAAAATCCTTACACCTCATGTTTCACAGAAAGTAGCATATACTTCTGATTATGAATGATTCAGAGAAAGGTAAGTAGGCAGCTTCGAACTTCCAAAGTTTCCAAATGACAAAAAAATGAGAGATAAAATATCATAATAAAATAAAAGATACGCCAATAACATTATAAGACATAATATAATCAATAGATAATAGATTAAAGCATAGAAATAGTCTAATCTCTGTACAATAATCTGTTTATGAACAAGTATTTAGCAAGTTAAAATTTCTTATGATAAACTAATAAAATCGTATTTAATTTCAATTCCCATACACATCTTAACTAATAGAAGTAACCCTCTGGGCAATGGCAAGAAGGGATGGTCATAATATTCAAGTTAACGATCTTTAAATGAAAATAAATTCAAAGCAATAAATTAATCAATACTCATCCACAATGACAGATATTTGAATAAAATTCAAGAATAAAGGATTTAAAATAAAACCAAACTAGCAAGTAATTTCTATTAAAATGATCAAAACTTTATTAATAAATTTTAGATTAAGCCCCATTTCTTTCCCACTTAAACCAAATAATAATTAAAATAACCATTTTAGACTCGTGAGGTTGGGTGGTATTGGCATATTAAGGAAAATAATTTATGTACATACATAAAATAAAATCAGCGAAAATATTTAATGGAGCCACACAAAGCTATATATAAGAATTAAGCATGACAAGGTAAGTTAAGCTTACATTATAATAGTAGAAGTTTACAGAGAGTGTTTGAAAGCAAATTAAACAGAAACTTATAAACTAGTACATGAAGGAAATATGAGAGTTTTATTACATAATACATGAACAAATTACACAGGGAATATAAAGACAGCTCTATATGAAGTGAGGTTACTTCCAGATCTATTGGAACACACATGGATATATCCTACTTTTCCAGTGCTACCAGATTTTCAAGCAGACAGCAGTCAGGAATGACATTCAGGAGGTCATCTAGTATGCTTGGTTCTCTGAATAGAACATCACAGTGGCATGGGGTAGACAGTCTTCAAGAGGTGCAGAGAGGGGTATTGGTTTAACTCTACTTGAAGTTTATGTCCTGAAACTTGTGCTGACTTCTTAAAAGTTTAATTATATATAAAAAAATCACTGACTATATATCAATCACTGAATGAAAATTTTCTGACTGACTGAATAAATAATCAAAATTCTTTTGTTCTGTAGGTCATTTTATACCCATTTAAATCCCCCTCCAAGAATGTGTTTTCACTTGCCTGCAGCTATCCCTGAAATCTCTTGATTGTAATAAAAAAATCTTTTAACAGATAAGGCTCAAAATATCATTTTAGATATTTTAGATTTTTGTATAGATTTACTAAAAGAATTAACAAAAGGATTCCTCATAATTTTAATTAAATTTTACATTTTTAATTAGCGAAAATAATCTGAATAAATGATTTCAAAAGTATTTCAAGTCTACCTTTTTTTTTTAAATTCCAAAATTTCATTTAATATATATATATATATATATAAAATATAGTTAAAACTATATATATAAAATGTATAATTTTCAGCAAATATTACTAAGATTATTGCTTCTTTTATATATCCAGATCACACCCACTACTGTTTTATTTTACTAAATATTTTTATTTTTATGGCTTTCTTTGATTATTATACATATAGTGTGTGGGTGAAATGGCATATATACATAGCAAGGGTCTGAATTGTGGGCAGAAGTTACTATGGATGGCAAAGCATAAAGCTTGATATGACTATACATCAACTGCTTTATACTTCCCCACTTCAATGTGCTCATAAAAAAAATCAATTAAAAAAATTACCTTAGTTGGAGTCTAATATAATTTTGATGAAAAAAACAACTTTAACAAGAGAGTATGAAACTTTGCTTCCTTTTGAAGAGACTGCCTTGTTGTTTAGATTGGGCTTCTAGCATGAAAAAAAAAATCTATCATTTCTTAAACGTATTATTTTTTTATTAACTGAAATCTTTGGTATAGGGAATCATAACATGAGCATGTCCATTTGAGTTTTCTGTTGTTTTTGGCTTTGTCTATCCATGATTTTATTTCTATTTTCCGGATCTGGAAGTATATAAGGTTTTAAATGCCTCAGATTGTAAATCTCTTGTTCTGGGGCTAGATTTCCATAGTCTATTGAAGTTAGGAATTTTGTCATGCCATTCACTATAAAATTTTGACTACTTAGCATCATCCTTTGTATTCCTGAAAGCATATTATTTCAGATGAGATGTATAATGTGATGGTCTGAATATGTGAATTTGGTTAGTGATTTAAATTTTGCCACTTTGTGCAGGATGAACAGACTATGCATTTCCTGGTGATTGTTCTAATATTTTTCAGTCATAAGAAAATTCAGGATACCCTCCTGGTGCTTTTCATTCCAGTAATGTTGCAGTAAAATGGCCTTGTACCCTTCAAGTGTGGATGGCTGCTTCTGCAGAGACTGCCACCAGTCTTTAGCTATGGATTTTTAAGTGATGGCTGGCTATAGCCACTTGTTCAACATTGCTTGCTGGGTGGATAAAGAATAATTCCTGCAGACTTTCAAGGTATTCTAAAGGATTCCCACCAGGTTCACCCTTAAAAATTTGTATTTGTACAATGAAGTGCATGGATGAGAATCCTTGGGTGCAATCTCCAGCTTCTACTTTCTTAATTCTTGTACTGGTAACTGCTTCTGGTGATTCTGCATTTATTTTTCTTTTGTAATTACAGCAATCTAGTCCCTGGTTATGTTTTGGGTTTCTTGGGGTTTGTGGTATTTTTATATCTGTTGCATTCTTTATAACTGGTTCTATAGTTCTTTTGAGCTGACTCACTTCTTGTTTCAGCTCTTTTACAGTTTCTATATTCTTGGTTTGGTGTATGGCCATATTTTGTTCCCAGTGTCTTTAGTCTTCTCTTATTTCTTGTAATTAAACTGAGAGAGTGCAAACCTTTCAAGTGCTTAGCCAATCAGATTACAAATACTGAGACAGAGAATTTAACAAGAAAATAGTGGTTCCACTCTCTTCTTTGCTTGTCTTTTTACATATCCAAGCCAGTCCAAAGTACTTAGATCTGAAAGCATAAATCTTAAATATCTTCACACTCAACTCACTGAGTTCTAATTATAAACATACAGCGTGAAATCTTTCAATTTACTACACAGTAGTTTTTTGATGTTATAACTTGCAGCAATATATGTAAATAATATTTTATTTTACAAAGCTCATTGAGTTGAGTGTGAAGATATTTAAGATTTACACTTTCAGATCTAAGTACTTTGGATAGGCTTGGATATATAGAAAGACAAGTAAAGAAGAGAGTGGAACCATTCTTTTCTTGTTAAATTCTCTGTCTCAGTATTTGTGATCTGAGGTTTGCACTCTCTCGGTTTAATTTCAATACCGTCTGTGCTTTGTAAAATAAAATATTATTTACTTATTTCTTGTACTAAATCAATCACTTCTGCTGACCTGTATGGGTTGGCTTTGGAAGGCTTTTTTTCCTGGTTGGCTTCTGCCCCTGGTTCATTCTGTTTGGCATTGTCCTTTCCATTGACTTTGATGTCTCATCATCATCCTGATTGTTTAGGCTTTTTTTTAGTTCATCAATATCTCTTCTTAACTCTCTCATCATTTCCACATTCCTTCTCTGGAATTCTATGATTCTTTCTAAGTTGGTCTCTACTTTCTTTCAACAGTTGTTGTATAAGTTGAAAGATATTATTCTGACCATTCAGGTTGGTATTGGATGATTTATGCTTCTGTTCATAGTTATATAATAACTTGGCTGGCTCTTTAAAATTTATTTTCAGGCTATCTAGTTCCATTGGATTAGACATTCTAGATGCTAGTTGGTTATCTGGTCTTTCTTCTACTCTGTCTTCCTCTCCTGGGCTTTCTTCACCACTCATCATTTTTCTTTTTTTTTATAGTATTGTTACTTATAATTATCTCTGTAAAATATGGTTTATGTTTCTTCTTTTTTATTATTTTATGCAGGATATACACTTTTCTCCCTCTTCTCTTCAACTGTCTCTGTTCTGCCATTTTTTGTTGCTGATGGCTGCTTATAAATGAAAAATAAATAGTTGATTATAATATGTATGAATCCAATCTATTAGAACTCAACTACCTTACTGTTTGAGTTTAGATTGTTTTTCTGCACCTATAATAGACTTTTACAATAAAAAATTTGATTAGCCATTTGTTTCAACAATATCATATATGTTTTTTCATGACAATATACATGGCAAAACAGTGGAAAAACAATGTAACTCTCTCTTAACCCTTAACTTTCTGAATTGAACTTATTTTGATACCTTATTTTATTACTATTACCTGTTGCACATTTATATTATGGTGCCAGTCAACAGTATATAAAAAAATTTCCAAATACTTATATCTGGGCAATTTAACTCGTGAATATTAATAAATATTTGCTACACATAATTCATATTACATATATAATGTACAAAAAATAAACTAAATGTGAAGTATACCTTCTTATAGTTTCACGGCTTATAACTTATGGTTGAAGTACATGGGTTTTAGTTTCAAAACATTTGCACTTTCATGTATATAACATAAAAAACACATTTTATATGGTTGTAACACCAGATACAGAAAGAAAACTTTTCACTTATGGTTGTAGACATGGGGATTAAATTATTTAAAAACCAAGATTTTTACATTTGCAGCTATAAAACAGGAAAACAAATTTTTCTATAGCTGCAAAACTAGATACAGAAAAAAATGGGCACTTATGGTTGTAAATCATGGGTATTGATTTTTTAAAAAACAAGATTTTCACAATATTATACATATAAAACTGAAAAACAAACTCGGGAAGAAAAGAAATATACATATATATCATCAATGATCTCTTCACGGTGTTGGGATAATTACAAGACCCACCATTGGGCACACAAGCCAAGGAAAAAAATAATCTGTACCAGTCGAAATAGTCTGCTCACTCAACAACACTAATGCAAAAGTACCTTGAATCCGATCATGCTCAAGATACACAGGTCAGGAGCAGTCCTGGATTCTAACCTATTTGCCTATTTTGTAAGTCTCTGACCCTATGAACAACAGTCCCAATGATACAGCATAATTATTTTAATTCCGGGCCTGGAAACATAGCAGTAGAGCATAAGATCGAAGGGATAATGATCATGGCATAGAGTAGCCCAGGAAATACATTTATTACAGTTATCTTTACTAATTCTAAATTATTAAATAAAAGAAAATAATAATTCAAAACCAGAATTTATAAGATATATATATATATCTTATATATATTGAAACAGTAAGATTCGTATTCGAATCTTAAGTTTCACCTTTTTCTGTCATCTCTCACTGACCGGTCTATCCCGCCCAAATTTAAACTTTTTGATATCGAATTGTGTGTGTAACAATATTAAAAATGTATAAATATATGTAGAATTCAGCATAAACATGCACACATTTCGATCTCAAATTAAACGCAATAAATAGGGATAAAATAATATAATTTAGGTTTCTTTTAGTTATATAATTTTGTATAATTTTAATCATTTATTTTGGATTATAAAGTTCGTATTTATTGCTTTGTTTAAATTTCATTTAATAATAATTCTAAAAATATCTGATGTAATATTTAATTAAAAGTTAAAATAATCTTATGTTCCCTTTTTGTTTTTGAAATTTAAAAGCATCGGTCAGTGATAGATAATAGATTAATTAAAGAAAAATTCCCCAAAATTAATTAGTAAATGTAAAATGTAAACAATAGAACGGCAGCTTTCTTTAATTAAAAACCAACTAAATGCATTGATTATCCTCAGGGCAGATTAAGTAGAACCTAAAAATATCTTAACAAAAATGTGAAAGATCAAGATAAAAAAAGAGGCCATCTTAGACTTGCTGGAGACATTCACTTAAACTTTAGCTTTGCTCTCAATCACTGAGAGTCTCCAAAATATAAAATAATTTGTTCCTGCCAAGGTATGACCGAGTAAAGCACCTAGATTATTCTCCATCGGGAGATGGCCTATCGGATGCTGAACTTTCCATTGCCCATCATAAATTCACCATGAAGATCTGCTGCCTGAAATAAATGAAAAAGCTGCTGCTGCCATGAAATTAAATGAATATCTAAATACAAGAAAGAATTGCCACTCGTGAACTTTTTGCTGCTAAACTAATGGAATCAGAAAACTTCTTATAAAACAGGTACCTGTCTGTGTTCAAACTCTAGAGTACTCTAATAATATGCTATAGCTCTTCTTCATAATACTTATCTAAATTATAAAATGTAAAAACTATCATTTGTATAACTAAAATTGAATAATTAATTTAATGTGTAAATTTCTCTAATAATCTAGCTTACCTCACTCTATCTTTCGTGGGTGCGTATTTCTATAATCAACATTTCTATCTATAGTTATTATTTAATTATTGCATGCTCATAATTATTTCAATTTTCAAAGTTTAAATCTAGGATCGCTTAAAACAATGAATGCATGTCAAATTTTTATTAATATTTACTTTCTTTAATAACTTAACTTTCATATAAATCGACACGCATTCAATGCTTCATTTATTTTAATGCAGGGTCTACTACTTCGCAAATGGCTGATGTATTAGTTATAATAATTCCCAATTTATATATATTTGGTATTTATTAAATCATCATGAATAATTCCATAGAATTACATTTCTTTGAGAGTCACCAACGTTCTTTAGTAAATGTCGGGCCGAATTAGAAATCCATTTAAATCTTATCATAATCGTTTATAAGTATACATGTGTTACATTTTAGAGACGGGATGATCTATTCCGCCGTAAATATTCCGGATTCTTCAGGGTTGAAATTAACCCCTGTCATCCTACACAAGCGGACATAATAAATGCTCTCGTAGGATTTGACCTGTCATGCAGCCAGCGGCAAATTGCAACACGTACCGCTCGTCCCTGATTATGCTTATGTGACACCTTACCTCATCGGGCTGTGGCAGAGACCAGCCTGACGTCCTTATAAACTCATTCACGGCATTGCAGTTTCGATATACTGCCATTCCATATCGCCTTTCTAAAGTGTACCACATGTTCCTTTACTTAATTTTATTATTCTATATGTCACTCCGCCTCTGCATTATCTTCATAAATCACTCTCAAATAAATGTTTGCCCTTAGTTATAAATAAATATTTTAATTAAATAAATATATGTCTGCCATTACTCTTATAACCCATACTTTAGACTCTTGCATGGCAAAGGAATAAATCCCTCCAGGCATGCATTAGAAATACTTACTCAAGAATTTTAGGTAGCTAGATTACGCCCTCAAATAAATGAATTCCTTTTGTAAACAAATAAATAAATGTATTCTTTAAAATAAAATCATGTCGCAAATCCCACTACTGAAGCTTTTAATCCATAAATATTGTTAGTAAATGATCTTATTAAAATGTGTTAATAAATAATTTTAAACTATACGTCTGCAGTTACGTTTCATTTATTCGATACCCATTCTATATAATATTTCCTCGATTATGTAAATATGAATGTTTAATTAATATTAGTTTGGTTATTGGCTAACTCGAGAATAAAATCATGAGTCTCTTGCATATCCCTGACCACCGTGCCTAAGAAAATATTTACTAATGTCACATCAGATGCGTTGTTTCATGGATTGTATTGTGGAACCGATAAACTATGTTCGAACTCAGTACCACGGGTGGCTTCGCTACTCGATGGTGCTGCTGTTCTGTATGGTGGTAGAATTCTGCACTATGTTTACGAGTCACATGTTTTCTGACTGTTACAATATATTAACTAAAAGAAAATAATAATTCAAAACCAGGATTTATAAGATATATATATATATATATATATATAACAGAATATTAATCAAACACATATATATGTTACAAAAGTGTTCCTGTTTGGGATGACGTTGTTCATTTATAAAAATGAGTATTTGCTTTTATAAACTAACCTTTTCTTAATTATTCAATGGATATTATTTTATTTAGTGAGTTATAGCCTGTGTAAAAATATTTACACACATAATGTAGTGGATTCATAAAACAATATAAAAGATCGGAACAGTTATGGCTGATGAATTACATAAAAGATGTTTTATAACTTATCAGTAGACATTTGACAAATAAGTAGAAATATGCAATCCCAATCATTAATGTACAAAATAAAACTCTAAATATGTTACTACCCTTGTTTTGGAAATAACATCTTTGAAATGAATATGTAAGTGATAAACTGTGCATTATAATTATGGTGATAAATTAGGTATACAATCATTAAAATTTGACATTAAGCACAAATTGATTTACATCTATGGGAATAGATCTCTTTTTTAAAAGAAAGCAGTTTTAAACTCGGCATAGTGAAAGGTTAACATTTATTGTGTATTTTATAAAAGACTTATTCATATTTGACAAATCATTGTGATTAACTAAGGTTAAACAGGTGGTAATTAAATTAATAAGAAGAGTAATGACACTAGCATACGATAAAAGAAATCTGGCTATTATGGTGGTTTTGGATATTTTATCATTTACCAAAAAATATTTAAAACTGACTCAGGGTTGGTATGACTGTGCATTTTGGTGGAATTAAACCAAATGGAGAGGTTGGGGTTCAAAGCTTGGTGTGAGCTGTATGGTCAACTGCAGCACTATAAAAATCCCCACACCTCAGGTTCCACAGAAAGTAGCATATACGTCTGATTACAAACGATTTGAAGAAAGGTAAGTAGGCAGCTTTGGACTTCTGAAATTCCCAAATGATAAAGAAATAAGAGATAAAAATACCATAATAAAATAAAATGTATGCCAGTACTGTTATAAGACATAATATAATTAATAGATAATAGTTTAAAGCATGGAAATAGTCTAACCTCTGCACAATAATCTGTTGAACAACAAATATTTAGCAAGTTAAAAAGAATAATAACCTTTTTTTTCTTATGATGAACTAATAAAATCGTATTTAACTTCGATTCCAATATACATCTTAACTAATAGAAATAACCCTCTGGGTAATGGCAAGAAGGAATGGTCACAATATTCAAAGTAATGATTTTTACATGAAAATAAATTCAAAGCAATAAATTAATCAGCATTCATCCACAATGACAGATGCTAAATAAAGTTTAAGAATAAAGGATTTAAAATAAAACCAAACTAGTGACCGATTTCTATTAAAATGATCAAAACTTTATTAATAAATTTTAGATTAAGCCCCATTTCTTTCCCACTTAAACCAAATAATAATTAAAATAACCATTTTAGACTTGTGAGGTTGGGTGGTATTGGCATATTAAGGAGAATAATTTATGTACATACATAAAATAAGCGAAAATATTTAATGGAGCCACACAAAGCTATATATAAGAATTAGGCATGAAAGGTAAGTGAAGCTTACATTATAATAGTAGAGGATTACAGAGAGAGTTTAAAAGCAAATTAAACAAAAACTTATAAATTAGTACATGAAGGAAATATGAGTTTCATTGAGTTAATTGGCTGAATAGGTACTTATGCATTTTGATTTATCTGGTAGTTGTACGATTCCCTCTAAGTTAAAATTATAAGGAGAAGCTTTTATTTCTTGTGATATTTGATGTGACCAAGTAGGTCCCAAATAGGGGTCATAATTCTTGCTACTGCCTTTGAAAACTACTTCTAAATTGTTTCCTAACTTATCTCCATTTTCATAATTAGCTTGTGTTGATTGATATACAATCTCAATAGGCTGCATTCCCATTCTATATGCCTTTTGGTGTAACTGAGTCTCAATCGCTTCAAATCTTAGATTAGTGGCTTTGTCCATATGGTCCATCTGGTCTTGAATTTCTTTTATGCCTTCAATTATTGTTCCTAATTTTACATCATTCAGAAGATTCTTCAATTGACTAGAAGCTATCTTTTCCTCCAAATGCTTTACATTTTGACTTCAAAAGATTTGTTATTCAATTCTACTTCATTATTTAATCGGGAGTGAAGTTGCTCAATTTTGGTGTTAATGACATTAACTTCTTTCTGAATTTTGATTTGGTGTAAATCCTGTTCAGCAAATACTTCTTCCTTAAAATGTACATGATTTTGTTGTACTTCTTCATATTTAGTGTCTAGTTGGCTGAATGATAGTGTGCTTGAATTCTTCCAATCTCTGTTGACACCTTATGTCTTTCTCATCTATCTCTTTCCTCATTTCAAACATAGCCTGTTTCAATTCTTTATTATTTTCTTGGACACTATTTAAACCAAGAGATAATTGTTTCATATCTGCAGATAGTTCACTTTCAAATTCATTCATTTTTATATCCATATTAATGTTTAAATTACTGAAATTGGTTGTCATTTATTCTCTTAAACTATTGTTATTACTATCTATCTTTGCTTCTAAACTACTACTATTACTGTTTATTTGTGCTATTTCTTCCTTCAAACTACTGTTTTTACTACTTATTTGTGCCATTTCTTCCTTTAAACTATCGTTAATAGTTGCCATTTCTTCTCTTAAATTATCACTCATTTCCTTCATATCAACTTTCATATTAACTATATCAGCTTTCATATTAACCATATCAGCTTTGCTTACCATATCAGCTTTCATATTATCCATCTGATCTTTTATCATTTGGAGCATTTGCATCATAGTTGCCTGCTCAGCTAAAGACGATGATATGTCAGCTTGAGGTGCTGGTCTGATTTCATTGGCATGGGTCTCTTGAGTTTGAAAAACTATCTGGCTTTCTTCCTGCACCTGCGGTAAGTGTTCAGTTTCATTTATAGACCTCCCAGATGCTTGGCTACACAAAGCTTCTTTTTCAACAACAGTGGTAGTCTTTTTTATTTCACTATCACTACCTTTCTCTGATTCTGTAAAATGCTTAAGATCCATATTTAATAAATATTTCTTACATCTGGTTAACATTAAAATTTTATTTTTAAATTTAAAATATATTATTTGGTTTTATTAATACAAGTGAATATATATATATATATATATACCATAGGGCTTTATACGCCATCTTTTTGCTATTTGCATTTAGTTTAAATTTCCCTTATGTATGTAACTTTTATTTCCCATTTTAAAAACCTGATCTTTTATTTTCCTGACTCATCTATTTTAACTGCGATTTAATCAACGATTATTTACCTAATAGTTGGTCTCGGCTCATTTCATTATTTATATCCCTCAAATTTCACTTACCTTTCTAGATAATAGTTTTTATTTAATAAAACTATTTATAACAAAAAGAAATATTAAATACACTTTTCAAAGCTGTAATTATATGAATCAATTATGTGTTAGATATGTAAGTTTATAGAGGTTATATATATGCAAAAACGATTTAAGATAAAAAAAAATTCAAAGTAAAAAAATTATTATTATTATTATTATTATTATTATTATTATTATTATTATTATTATTATTATTATTATTATTATTATTATTATTATTATTATTATTATTATTATTATTATTATTATTATTATTATTATTATTATTATTATTATTATTATTATTATTATTATTATTTTATGAGTTCAATAGCTGGATCTCCTTGGAGACTTGATATTCATGCTGAAACTTTGGATGCCAGATGTAACGGGCTGGTGGTTTCCAGAAGAGATAGGGGGAGAGCATCTTACTATGGTCGGACTTTGGGTCTTCAGATAGGATGCAAGTGGTTACGTGATGAAATACATAACCTATGATTGTACCTACTTCCAATAGACTAGCTCTACCTATTTTTATTAACCTAGATACAATTTGGGTCAGTTCATCCAATTCTTACCCCTTTTTAGCCACGTTATACCACAGTATTCGAACTCCAGGAGTAATTGCTTGAGCTCTCTTATCAGGAAAGAAGACCACACTAATAGTAGTTATTGCACCTCTATATAGGTGATAATTAATTACCAAAAATCAATTAAGCATAAAGATATTGTACCAGTCGAAAAACCCACCACCTACACTGCAAGTCGGATTCAAACTCAGCTGAACCAAAACTGAATTCAAACCCAACTCAACAGCTCAGATTAGTAAAAATCTAAATTGACAGCACAGTGCTATGCGCCAAGAAACTAGCTCAATGGTTGCTGAGGTTCAGAGACTCCTGAACTGACATTAATATCTGATAATAAACTGACTAAAAATGATTTAAAATCGAATCATATGTATATGTTCGGGTTGCCAACACAGACAGTGAGTATTAACATTAAAATAATTATAAAAGAATTAAGCACTAAGAAACCAAGTGTGTTTAGGAAATATTTAATAATAATAATTTGTTTTGTTTGAGTTTTAAATAATGATTATATTAATTAATTCTAGTGCTTAAACAAAGTTTATAATTATAATACGAGTGGCGGTCCTTATTATATGCCAATGAATATTACGCAATATTTGAAAGTCTATGTCTATGCCCCCAACAAGAAAATAAAAGGCAGATAAAGGTATTCATTAGTAAAGGAAATTTTTACCCTAATTTCATACAAAAGAATGTGATATTTATTTTCACATTCGCAAATCTATTCATGAAGAGCAAGATACGTATTTTAGGGCATAACTTTTAATCTTTATTAGAAAACTTATTTTGAGATATAACGGAGAATTTGTTGGACTTTAATTTAAATCACTGCATCCCGAATGACGAGCATCAGAGCGGGCTTTACCAGAACAGAGAGGTAATGGTGCTGATGAATTATGAGCTATAAAGTGAAATTGAAAGATGATGGCTAGTCGATAATCGAAGTCCTATGGTGGCTTGATCTGACAAGTCTTATGCCCTTTGACTAATATGAACAGGACAGGAAGTGCTTTTTTCCTCGATAATTTAAAATAACAGAAATTATCACCGACCAGCCTGACGGAGCGAAAGATAGCCCTACGCTAGCAATGTTGAAGATGATGACTTGCTAGTCACCATTTGAAAAATAAAACCCAGTGATAGAATGCTCTACTTGATGACTTGATCAATTTCATTAAAGTCAAACAAGCTTTTAACTAAAACTATTTTAACGCATTATAAAATTATATTCATCATGCCCCAAATATCGTGCCCCTCCTGAATATTAATAGACAGTGAAAACAATCTGAATTAGAATGTATTTAGTTGATTCCTTTATCTACCCTTTTTACAAAAACATTTTAGATTATACGTGAATAAAGAAATATTGGTGAATACGAGAAAAAAAACATTTTAACATTATATATATGCATATATAAACATTTGTAAATTAGATAGGAGCTGGGGACATAGGTGAAAAACGGAGCTAATAATTTACTATAAAAATAACAAACATTTAATAATTTCTTTCGACTCGATGATTGATAGAACTGTGTAAATCTAGTTCTAATGGGTGAGAATTATTACCAGAGTTAATATTATATTTTCTACATAAGGCAAATAGAACAAAGAAGTTTATCGAGTCGAAAGTTAATTGGGATATAATTAAAAATAAACAACATTAATAAAGCACACAAATATATATATATATATATATATATATATATATATATGTATATTTGTGTGCTATTTTATATATATATATATATATATATATATATATATATATATATATAAACATTACAAGCATAAAGCTAAACTAGTCAATATAAAATCAAAACTACCCCAAATCTAAAATTAAACCAGACCAGAATAAAAATAATATTAAAATAATATTAAAACACAACCTAAGGTTTCACTGCTACAAGCAGACTTCTCAAGTGTAAAGAAATAATAAAAAAAAACAAAAACACACATTATATATACTATTAAAAACTACCCACAAAACCATTCACTTCCCATCCACCCTTAATATTAAAAGAACTCTTAAATAAGTTAATTGCTTCAGAATCATAAATTTTCAATAATAAAGACTCTTTAATTCTTCTTTTGATTTCATTTCTCTCAAAGAAGACAACCTTAGCTTCATCAAAATCAATAGTGTGGCCTGTATCTTTTTCATGGACATACAAAGCAGAACTAAGATATCTATTTTTAACTCTACTTTTATGAACCTTTACTCTTTCATTTAAACTCAAACTACTCTGACCTATGTAAACCTTCTTACAAAATAAACAAGGAATAAAATATACCACACCAGGAATAGTCTTTCTATCAAAAACTTCCTTTGTATTATTCAATAAATTATTCAATGTAACACCCCTTTTCCAAGCAATTTTCTTATTTCCAAACAATTTACTATTTCTACACACAATTTTATAAGAAGACAATTTAAATGGCAAAGAAATAAAATCATATTTTTCTTTAACCTTTACATCCTTACAAATATTACTATTAAATAAAATACTTTTAACAAATTTATCAGAGTATCCAACACTTAAATAATCTTTATAAAATTGATATTTCTGAAACAAAGCTACCCCACTAGAATTATTTAATTTAATATTCCTATGACAATAATTCCTTAAAGCAGTTACTTTATGAGATACAGACTGATAGCTATCAGGTTTAATTATAGATCTTAATTCTTTACTTTTAACTAAATGACTGCACAATAAACAATTAGTTTCTATATTTCTAATCACCAAAAGTTAAAATTTTTAGATCTTTTGGTGATTAGAAATATAGAAACTAATTGTTTATTGTGCAATCATTTAGTTAAAAGTAAAGAATTAAGATCTATAATTAAACCTGATAGCTATCAGTCTGTATCTCATAAAGTAGCTGCTTTAAGGAATTATTGTCATAGGAATATTAAATTAAATAATTCTAGTGGGGTAGCTTTGTTTCAGAAATATCAATTTTATAAAGATTATTTAAGTGTTGGATACTCTGATAAATTTGTTAAAAGTATTTTATTTAATAGTAATATTTGTAAGGTATGTAAAGGTTAAAGAAAAATATGATTTTATTTCTTTGCCATTTAAATTGTCTTCTTATAAAATTGTGTGTAGAAATAGTAAATTGTTTGGAAATAAGAAAATTGCTTGGAAAAGGGGTGTTACATTGAATAATTTATTGAATAATACAAAGGAAGTTTTTGATAGAAAGACTATTCCTGGTGTGGTATATTTTATTCCTTGTTTATTTTGTAAGAAGGTTTACATAGGTCAGAGTAGTTTGAGTTTAAATGAAAGAGTAAAGGTTCATAAAAGTAGAGTTAAAAATAGATATCTTAGTTCTGCTTTGTATGTCCATGAAAAAGATACAGGCCACACTATTGATTTTGATGAAGCTAAGGTTCTCTTCTTTGAGAGAAATGAAATCAAAAGAAGAATTAAAGAGTCTTTATTATTGAAAATTTATGATTCTGAAGCAATTAACTTATTTAAGAGTTCTTTTAATATTAAGGGTGGATGGGAAGTGAATGGATTTGTGGGTAGTTTTTAATAGTATATATAATGTGTGTTTTTTTTTTTTTTTTTTATTATTTCTTTACACTTGAGAAGTCTGCTTGTAGCAGTGAAACCTTAGGTTGTGTTTTAATATTATTTTTATTCTGGTCTGGTTTAATTTTAGATTTGGGGTAGTTTTGATTATATATATATATATATATATATATATATATATATATATATATATATATATATATATATATATATAATATAATATAATAAATGAACAGCCAAGTAAGAAAAGAGAAAGTTTAAAGACTAAAGGTTGAGAGAATTATGATACAAGTTTACAGTAGCATGAATAAAAGGTTTTATAAAGATTATTACATTAAAGAATAAAAGAGCTCTAAAAGGGAGTGTAAAGTAAAGTTCGAAACTGTCCAGAAAGATTAAGGTTCATTTGGAAACATATTACCCAATTCTTCCAGGGTTGGTTCTTAGTTTACATGTCCAGGTTGGTAAAAACGTAGGCATGCATTTAGTCGATTACTTGAACAGCATTTTAGTGGATTTTTATAATTTTAGCAACATGATTGGTCCGGAAAAGATTCAGCAGCTCCATTGAAGATTTTTAGGGGACTTCAGGAACTGATAGCCAGATTCCTGACATTTTAGCCCTTCACCATGATCGAAACACTATTTAATTTTATAATTTAAAAAAGCACAGAGTTGACTGCACTTCTCTACAACAAAGATGGCTTTTTTTTTCCAAACTTTTCGAGCTATATATACTGTCCTCTCTGATGTCTTCAGGCTAGCGCTTCTTTCATTATCAATGTTTTTAGATACATTGTTTGTTTTTAGATACATTCCTTCGATAAGGCTTTCAAACTCATTAACTTGAATTCATTTTCTAATTAGAAAATGAATTCTTAAAATCAGAAAATGATTTTAATTAGGAAATCCTTATCTTTTTTCTAATAAATAAAACTTTCTGTTGTTTTTGAAAAGGGAAAATCTGAAAGCTTATCGAAAGAATGTAGCTTTTAATCAATAAAACTTTAACAAATTATTTAAAAATAAAATCAAACATTCCCGACGCAATGAAACTTTTAAACAATTATATATAATTAAATATTTACAAATATATACGCACAATCCACACAATTATAATATATAAATTCATGAATAATTCTATCATGAATTTATTAATAGAATTGATCAATTTAAATCTGAAACTAATTATTTGAATACCCATTTATGAAGTAAGTTTTTCTTTATGGAAATCAGCATGGATTGAACGTATAAAGCTCCATTGCATCGGAAATTTAAGGTTAGTACTAGGGTTTGAAGTGGGCTTATGGCTAGATGTCATGAAGCTAGGATCAAACTCAGATCTGACTGCTTCATTTCATTTCACTTCAAAAAAAAACAATGAAAAAAAAATCTCCTTACTTATGCATGATACATTCGCATAAGTGTACTTGACTAGTTGTTAGACTCTGGGAGAACAGCATGAGTGTGAATAATATCATCTGTACAAACTACAAAATTATACATGTCTCATTGCGATCATTTTTTAAAATATTATCTAGCTTATAATAAGCTTATAATAAATCGGTCCGATAATCAAGTCTCATTTTCCCTATGGTCATGTCAGTCGGTAGTCTGTATATATATCTGTCATTTAATGTTTGTCTTATTGTTTTCCTGGATCAGGTGGCACATATGGTTTTAACTTTTGATAATGGTCATAGTCTTGGTCTTTTCTGGTTGGTGTCAAGTTCCCATAGTCTATTGCAGTCAAAAGTCTATGGTCTTTTCTATTGACATAGGGCACATCCCAAGCATAATTCTTTGGATCCATGGGGGTAAATGATGTCTGATCATCCGGATGATGGGTTGGTTCTCATATTTGAAGGCTGTTAGGGATTTGAATGTGGTTACTTGCTGGATGAAGTAGGCTGCATATCCCTGTCTGCAGTTTTCTTGATATGTCTGAGTGTTCAGTCTATGCAAAATGCCCTCCTGCCTTTCTTCACTCCAATATTTTTTTTAAAATGGCCTTTTCATATCCTTGGATCATGGTAGGTGGTTTTTTAATAGCTTCCACCATGGCTTGGCAGCTTCTCTTAAGTAGTGGCTGGCTAGGATAACCTTTTCCTTTTCTGCTATAGAGTGCAGACAGAAAAATTCTTTAATGCTGTCTAGATGATCTATGGGCTTTTCTCCTGGATCACCCCTAAAAATTTGAATTTCTACAGCAGATATAAGGGATAATCTCTGCAAGTTCCTTAGACTCATTTTGGAATTTTTTGTCTGTTCCATTTCTACCTTTGATTTTATCTTACTAGTGGTCTGAACATCTTTTTTCCTGTCTGTATTTAAATCAGTTTCTGCAACCATTTCTTGGTTTAACTATATTCTCCACTGTCATCTTCTTTACTATCCACAACTTCTTTTGGTGTGGTCTGATCATCTTCATCACTTCTTGGAGCCTTGTAAATGTTTATTGCTGTATGATGCTTTACAATCTCTGGGTTGGTTTGGGTCCCTCGTGTCTCCCAATCTTTAAAATCCTCTCCATCATTGTCATCATTAGCTTCCTGTCTTCTCTCATTTCTCTGAGGATCGTATGAAAAGTCTCTCGATCGTCATGATCGTCTTTAGCCATCTTTCTGCTTTGATGGTTGTGCTTTTTCCTATTGATCTGATTTTTAAAAATGATTTCTTATTCACTGGAGGTGGTTGAAGGTGCATCACTATCATCAGTCAATCCTTTATCTAATTGTTCTTCCATCTTTGAAAGTGAATAAATAATATAATAAACAATGTGAATCAAACTTATGGCACTCTCTGTATACTTAAATAATATTTTTTTTATTCAGTACATTTAATTAGGTCTCTGACTACTGGTCCCATTGTCCCTATCTTCATTAGCTGCTGCATATTATTTCCCCAATCTATGTAATCTGCCTGATTTTAGTTTGGTTTTAGTTTACCTACATTTTCTTGGTTAGCTCTTTTTATTAATTCTTTGAATGAGACATGTATTTTATTTAGAAAAAACTATTAAAGATAAGAAAAACAAACCTTACTCACTTTCCCTCTGTTCAACTGTTCTCCCATGTCTGAAAAAAAAACTATACAAATAATTAGTGATATACAAACATTCATATACTTATACTACCTGCTATATATATATATATATATATATATATATATATATATATATATATATATATTAGCAGGTAGTACAAGTAATTGTATTGGAAACATTTGGTTTTCATTATTTAGACAACTGACCCACTACTGTGCTGACAATCAAATTTGCTGACAAATTTATTTATATGGGCACCAGTGTGCAAAATGAGATCAATAGGGCATATGATATAACCCATTGACCCCCAAACCACATATGATTGACTTAATTTTTGATAAAACAATTTAATTGATGATGAGTATTTATTATTTAATAACAACTGACGCGTTCCTGACCTGAGTTTAAATATAGGAATTCAAATATTATTTTCACTAAGCATGAGGCTTTCACACACAAAGAAAAAAATGTCAAAATTAATATTACACAAGAACTTTTATTTGTTGATATCATTTTTAATCTTGCTAGCATAAAAGTGTGTAAACCATTTAAGCATTTTGCCAACTGCATCTGGCTGCTTGGTGTACACAAAAGGTCTTCACCTGCTTTGAGATTACTCTAGAAATTATTGTCATTAAAGCATAATGTCACACTTCATTGGACCGCTTGACAGATAATTCCCAGTTTGAGGGTCTTTGCCTTGCTTTGAGGCTACTAAAATACGGAGCGAACATTTAATATACGTGCTAGCATGCAATGCTTTGAAATTTAAAACTTTTAACATGATATCATTTTGGATATTTTTAACTATAAGACTGAGATACATATAATTAATCTTGACACAGACAGAATATTTCATTTATTTTACCCCTTGCTTTAATCTATAGACTCTTACTACTTTTCTAACGATAGTTTTCTTATTGTCACGAACGCGTATAAACAAACGTATAATATATATATATACAGATATAGTACACGTGTAATTAATTTATATTTATATTTAAATTATTATTCTAACTAATGAATAATCTTGAAAGCATTTAATTATAAGAAAAAAATTTACAAAATGACATTTTAATTTATTAAAATCATTTCAGTTATGCGTTATAAATCGCAAAATTTTTTTCAAATATATATAACATTCTACAAAAATATCCCTCTCTACCGAAACATTTACTTTATCGAGATCTCAGTTGACTGAGTAACCAAGATCATAATTACTGTCTACAGGGTGTGGGGTTTATTAAATCGAAGCCACAATGGTTGGGCAGCCAAAAACATAACCATGTACCAGTCGAAAAACCCACCACCTACACTGCAAGTCGGATTCAAACTCAGCTGAACCAAAACTGAATTCAAACCCAACTCAACAGCTCAGATTATTAGAAATCTAAATCGATGGCACAGTGCTATGTGCCAAGAAACTAGCTCAATGGTTGCTGAGGATCAGAGACCCCTGAAGTGACATTAATATCTGATGATAAACTGACTAAAAATGATTTAAAATCGAATCATATGTATATGTTCGGGTTGCCAACACAGACAGCGAGTATTAACATTAAAATAATTATAAAAGAATTAAGCACTAGGAAACCAAGTGTGTTTAGGAAATATTTAATAATAATAGTTTGTTTTGTTTGAGTTTTAAATAATGATTATATTAATTAATTCTAGTCCTTAAACAAAGTTTATAATTATAATATGAGTGGTGGTCCTTATTATATGCCAATGAATATTATGCAATATTTGAAAGTCTATGTCTTTACCCCCAACAAGAAAATAAAAGGCAGATAAAGGTATTCATTAGTAAAGGAAATTTTTGCTCTAATTTCATACAAAAGAATATGATATTTATTTTCACATTCGCAAATCTATTCATGAAGAGCAAGATGTGTATTTTAGGGCATAACTTTTAATCTTTATTAGAAAACTTATTTTGAGATATAACGGAGAATTTGTTGGCTTTAATTTAAATCACTTCATCACAAATGACGAGCATCAGAGTGGGCTTTATTGGAACAAAGAGGTAACGGTGCTGATGAATTATGAGCTATAAAGGGAAATTGAAAGACGATGGCTAGTCGATAATCGAAGTCCTATGGTGGCTTGATCTGACAAGTCTTATGCCCTTTGACTAATATGAACAGGAGAGGAAGTGCTTTCTTCCTCGATAATTTAAAATAACAGAAATTATCACCGACCAGCCTAACGGAGCGAAAGATAGCCCTACGCCAGCAACGTTGAAGATGATGACTTGCTAGTCACCATTTGTAAAATAAAACCCAGTGATAGAATGCTCTAGTTGATGACTTGATCAATTTCATTAAAGTCAAACGAGCTTTTAACTAAAACTATTTTAACACATTATAAAATTATATTCATCATGCCCCAAATATCGTGCCCCTCCTGAATATTAATAGACAGTGAAAACAATCTGAATTAAAATGTATTTAGTTGATTCCTTTATCTACCCTTTTTACAAAAACATTTTAGATTATACATGAATAAAGAAATATTGGTGAATATGAGAAAAAAAACATTTTAACATTATATATATATGCATATATAAACATTTGTAAATTAGATAGGAGCTGGGGACATAGGTGAAAAATGGAGCTAATAATTTACTATAAAAATAACTAACAAACATTTAATAAATTCTTTCGACTCGATGATTGATAGAAATGTGTAAATCTAGTTCTAATGGGCAAGAATTATTATCAGAGTTAATATTATATTTTCTATGTAAGGTAAATAGAACAAAGGAGTTTATCGAGTCGAAAGATTATTGGCATATAATTAAAAATAAACGACATTAATAAAGCACACAAATATATATATATATATAATATAATAAATGAACCACCAAGTAAGAAAAGAGAAAGTTTAAAGACTAGAGGTTGAGAGAATTACGATACAAGTTTACAGTAGCATGAATAAAAGGTTTTATAAAGATTATTACATTAATGAATAAAAGAGCTCTAAAAGGGAGTGTAAAGTAAAGTTCGAAACTGGCCAGAAAGATTAAGGTTCATTTGGAAACATATTACCCAATTCTTCCAGGGCTGGTTCTTAGTTTACACGTCCAGGTTGGTAAAAACGTAGGCATGCATTTAGTCGATTACTTGAACAGCATTTTAGTGGATTTTTATAATTTTAGCAGCATGATTGGTCCGGAAAAGATTCAGCAGCTCCATTGAAGATTTTTAGGAGACTTCAAAAACCGATAGCCAGATTCCTGATGTTTTAGGCCTTCACCATGATCGAAACACTAGTTAATTTTATAAATTTAAAAAAGCACAGAGTTGACTGCACTTCTCTACAACAAAGATAGTTTTTTTTCAAAACTTTTCAAGCTATATATACTGTCCTTTCTGATGCCTTCAGGCTAGCACTTCTTTCATTATCAATGTTTTTAGATACATTGGTTGTTTTTAGATACATTCCTTCGATAAGGCTTTCAAACTCATTAACTTGAATTCATTTTCTAATTAGAAAATGAATTCTTAAAATAAGAAAATGATTTTAATTAGGAAATCCTTATCTTTTTTCTAATTAATAAAACTTTAACTGTTGTTTTTGAAAAGGGAAAATCTGAAAGCTTATCGAAAGAATGTAGCTTTTAATCAATAAAACTTTAACAAATTATTTAAAAATAAAATCAAACATTCCCGACACAATGAAACTTTTAAACAATTATATATAATTAAATATTTACAAATATATATACGCACAATCCACGCAGTTATAATATATAAATTCATGAATAATTCTATCATGAATTTATTAATAGAATTGATCAATTTAAATCTGAAACCAATTATTTGAATACCCATTTATGAAGTAAGTTTTTCTTTATGGAAATCAGTGTGGGTTGAACATATAAAGCTCCATTGCATCGGAAATTTAAGGTTAGTACTAGGGTTTGAGGTGGGCTTATGGCTAGATGTCATGAAGCTAGGATCGAACTCAGATCCGACTGCTTCAATATATAAAAAATATGTATGTGCAGTATATGTATATATGTATTAAAAGTTATAATAAATGACTTAAATATGTATTTCCTCTATCATATTAATAATATTGATAAGTGTAAAACTAAATAAGATAATAATGTTTACGATGGGTATGTGAATAATGAAGAGTTGTAAAGCTGATGGTGGATATGGAAATAATGATGAGTTAGAGACCAAATTAAAATAATGAATTATATAAACATTTATTGATTAACAAAAAAAAATATGAATAACAATTAAATCTGATACACTTGTAATTTATTTTGTCAAGGATTAATTTCTACCATATCGATATCTATAATAATATTAATAAAAATAAAATCCTTGCCCTAAACCCAATGGTAGAAGTTCATATACTTGACTAATTATTTACAACGACGAATATGTAAAATTATAATATGTATATGTGATTGTGTTTTTAGCTGGCTAATTTAAAATATGTATACAAACATAACAACAACAACAACAACAAAATCTTTGTTGTCCAGATAAATCAATGGTTATAAATTATTGATTTATAAAAGCAATATAAAGGTAAGCTTAATTAATAATAAATAAATAAATAAAAATCTATCATTGTGTGTTGCTTACTGTGAGATAATATTAAAATTTCTTACCTCTCAATTTTCTATATGTGGTCAAAAGTCAGTCAGATGGGGAGGTCAAAACTAGTAATTTTTTTTATTCTTTATACAATTAAAGATAATAAAAATATATATTTAAATCTAATATTTCCCCCCTCATTACTCTCATACAGAATTTCTCTAAAATTATAACACATTAGCTTCCAATTGTAGAAAACGAAATTAATCCATAAAATTTATAGTAGACAAAATAATAAAACAAAAATCACAATTCTTATCCCATTATGTTAATTAAAGTTTGATGAGTCTGCTGAAAACTGTTTATTTGCTAAATAAATTCCTATGAATGGAGATGAAGTTCTTTTCCCACGCGAAGAATGGAAATTTCTTGTTTGGGTCAAAAAATAATAATGTTCTCCAATTATCCTGTCTTGGATTTGATTAGGCATTTTATCTGAGGCAACAGATGGTTTTCAAGTTTCTTCTAAATGGGCAGGTAAAATCTTTAACTTTTCATGGCTTTATTGATGACATATTATTACCCCATGGTATAAACTTTTCAGCAAGCAATCATGATATAAAAATAATATATATTTATGGATTCATTTGCTTCTCAAGATTTCAATGACGATATTATTATATATCAAAATAATTAATTATTGAATATTACTGCAACACATAAATTTAACTAAAATTGTCTAAGTAGCAAATAATTAAATTTTTACTTTCAAATTATTTCTTCCATTTCAAACGATTGCTTTAAAAATTTAGCTTTTAATCATTTTGATTAGTATTAAATATATATATATATTTAAATTCGAACATTCACATCCATTTTGTATTTGAATTTATTTTTAAGCAGAAAAAAAAAGTTCTATCTTCAAATGCAGAAGACAGTATAACAATTAATACCACATTGTAGGTCATGTGAAGTTTTGTTAAGCATTTTAACCTTGACATTTCCTATTGTTTAACAGACATAATATAAATAAATGGGATTATAAATAAAAAATAATAATTTATAAATATTTTAAATTTCATTTCTACAAATGGTTGCTATGTGTTTAGATGTTATTTCAGTCATTGTTTTTTTTTTGAATTTATGTGTAAGTTTTTTATATAGTTCTCCCCAGTTATAACATATAACACCTTTTATTCCAATATTAATATACCTATCTGTTTTTTTCTAGTAATTTAATAGTTTTTATTACTTCTTTTAAAAAATAAAAAGATGTTTATGTAAATGTATGTGTTGGAAAGAAAAAATGTTTATATGATAATTTGCTTGGCAATTTATTGGTTAAGCAAATATGTCTATGTAGTTCCAATTGGTAGAGTGTCTTAAATAAATGGATGGTGTATCAGGTTGTAGCTCATAACTACAATATATACAAACAAACCTTCCCATAGTTCATTTCAAAAACAACTCCCTTTATATCAAAAATATCTTCATAAGATTGATAGCTTCAGATTCAAGAAGTTTTATCATTAAAGTCTGTTTTACTCCTTTAATTCATTGTTTTCATAAAAAAACAAAACTATATTTTATGACCCATATTCAATTCATGAATATATAAAGGTGAATTATGATACCTATGTTTAACTCTACTTATATGAACTTTAATCCTTTCATTAAGGCTAAATATATTCTGAACTATAAAAATCTTATTATAACTACAAGGAATCTTATAAACAATACTGGGAATAGATTTACTATCAATTGACTGTTTTGAACCATTCAGTAAAGAATTCAAATCAGAACCTTTCTTCCATGCAACCTTCATTTCTTCTAACAAATGATTATTTTTATAAACAAATTATATATTGATGAGTTAAATGGTAAAGACATAAACTCTTTATCCTTACTAACTATAAAATTTTTCCTATTATTATCATGATTATAAATATTATTATTAAATACAACATTTCTAATAAATTTATGATTATAACCCAATTCTACATAATCATCAGAAAATTGACTTTTTTCAATATCAGCATTGTTATAAAAATTATTAAGCCTTCTATTACCACAACAAAAATTCAATAAAGATATTTTTATGTATAAAAGGCTGATAACTATCAGGCCTAATCATATTTCTCAAATTCTTAGATTTTATAAAATGACTGCAAAACAAAGCATTATCAACCTTCTCAACATGTAAACCAAAAATTTTAATTTTACAAAATCAAAACTACCAACCTCAACAGTAAAATTAATACTAAAAGCAAAAGCATTCAATCCATCTAAAAACTCCTCTAATTTTTCTTTCTGAATAACAAACAAACAATCATCAACTTACCTAACAAATAATTTAAAGAAAACTGATTAATAACACTGCACTCCAAAAAATCAATATAGACAGTGAAATAACATAACCAATAACCCAAACCTCTCTAATTTTATAAAACTCATCATTACACATAAAATACATTGAATCCTCTAACAGCAAAAGCAAAATTATAAATAACCTTAATCTTATCTGCAGAAAAACATTCAATTTTTTTAAAAATTGAAGGAAAAACATCAATACATTTTTAATCTATCAACTGACTGATGCATATTTTCAATGTTTAAACTATCAAAAACACAATTATCATCTAAAATGAAACCATTTATTTTATTAAAAGCTTCAAAAGAAGAAGAAACATAGAATTGACCCAATTCAATATAGCCTAAAATTTTGATATTTTATCAACAATTCCTCCTGTAAAATCAAAAATACATCTTAGAGGAAAATTATCTTTATGACATTTCAAATTAAAAAAATTTTTTGGAGCCACATAATCACTGGGATAACAACTTAAATAAGTACTTCTATCAAAAATATTTTTATTTTCCATAATTTTCATAATTTAATCGCATACTTTCCATTATTTAATTCTAAAAAAACTTTATTTTTAAATTCAATATTATTTAGCAATACAAACTGGTCTTCTTTATCTTTTTTTTTTTTTGAAAGTTGATGATGCTATCTTGTTAAAAGGAGATAAAGGAAGCTGTTTTTTATTTGGTAAATAATATTGGATTTAAAAGTAGTTTTTTTAGAATTAAATAATGGAAAGTGTGCTATTTTATATTCAGATCCTGGTAAAAAAAAATGTAAATTGATTAAAATTATGAAAATTATAGAAAATAAAAATATTTTTAATAGAGCTACTTATTTAAGTTGTTATCCTAGTGATTATGTGACTCCAAAGATTTTTAATTTGAATTCTCATAAAGATAATTTTCCTCTAAGATGTATTTTTGATTTTTCAGGAGGAATTGTTGATAAAATATCAAAAAAATTTATAAGATTTTTTAAAGACTATATTGAATTGGGTCAATTTTGTGTTTCTTCTTCTTTTGAAACTTTTAATAAAATAAATGGTTTTCTTTTAGATGATAATTGTGTTTTTGGTAGTTTAGACATTGAAAATATTTATCAATCAGTTAATAGATTAAAAAGTATTGATGATTTTCTTTCAATTTTAAAAAAGTTTGTATGTTTTTTACAGATAACATTAAGGTTATTCGTGATTAGCTTTTGCTGTTAGAGGATTCAATGTATTTTATGTGTAATGATGTGTTTTATAAAATTAAAGAGGGTTGGGTTATTGGTTATGTTCTTTCTCATTTGGTGTGTTTTGTCTATATTGATTTTTTTGGAGTGTAGTGTTATTAATAAGTTTTCTTTTCTTTAAAATTATTTATTAGATATGTTGATGATTGTTTGTTATTCAGAAAGAAAAATTAGAGAAGTTTTTAGACTGATTGAATGGTTTTAATTCTAGTATTAATTTTACTATTGAGGGTGGTAGTTTTGATTTTGTAAAATTAAAATTTTTGGATTTAAGTGTTGAGAAGGTTGATAAAGTTTTATTTTGTAGTCATTTTATAAAACCTAAGAATTTGAGATATATGATTAGGCCTGATAGTTATCATCCTTTTACACATAAAAAAATATCTTCATTAAATTTTTGTTGTAGGAATAGAAGGCTTAATAATTTTTGTAATAATGCTGATATTCAAAAAAGTCAATTTGCTGCTGATTATGTAGAATTGGGTTATAATCATAAATTTATTAGAAATATTGTATTTAATAATAATATTTATGGTCATGCCACTAATAGGAAAAAAATTTTAGTTAGTAAGAATAAAGAGTATATGTTTTTACCATTTAAGTCACTAATATACAATTTGGTTTATAAGAATAATCATCTGTTAGGAGGAATAAAGGTTGCATGGAAGAAAGGTTCTGATTTGAATTCTTTATTGAATAGTTCAAAACAGTCAGTTGATAGTAAATCTATTCCCAGGATTGTTTATAAGATTCCTTGTAGTTGTAGTAAGATTTTTATAGTTCAGAGTAAATTCAACCTTAATGAAAGGATTAAAGTTCATATAAGTAGAGTTAAACATAGGTATCATAATTCAGCTTTATATATATTATTTGACAATGCAATGGTTATTTTTTATGAAAATCATGAATTAGAAAGAAAAGTAAAAGAAACTTTAATGATAAAACTTTTTGAATCTGAGGCTATCAATTTTATGAAGACATCTTTTGATACAAAGGAAAGTTGTCTTTGAAATGAATTATGGGAAGGTTTGTTTGTTTTGTATATATATGTTGCTTCTTTAATTTGATTTTCACTTGAGAAAGTCTATTTGTTAGTAGATGAATCCATAGTCATGTAAGGATTTTGGTAAAATTTGGATTTTTATCTGGTATTGTATTGTTTTATGGTTTTGTATTTTATTTGTTACTAGTATAGTGTTGGGCAGTCTTGAATTATATATATGTTGTACCGAGGTACATCATGATCAAATGTGTAGTATTCTTTAAAAGTTAAAATATTTAGTAAATTTTGTCTTTAAAAGTAAAGTGGGAAAGTTAAAGTAAAATAAAAGTTTTAAAAGTTGAAGGAAAAGAAAATTAAAAACAAAAGATTAGGGTAGGGGGGGGGGGTTATTGTTTAAAAAAAAAAGATTTTAAAAGGAGGGTAAGATTTTTTTTTTAAAAAAAAAGTGAAATAAAAATGATTTAATATTACTTTTAATTAGTTCATAATAAAAGTAATAAAGAAAAAAATTCATTTTGTCTTATAATAAAGAATTAAATGTGTGCATGTGTAAAAATTTTGAATAAAAAAAAAATAGAAGCCTAATCAGAGTGAAGTTACATGTAGAATGATTTCACAAGATAAGAAACGCTGTATATAAACAAACTTTGTTATTGTTAAGACATTCTATTTTAACAGTCCATTTTTTTCATTCCATTTTAAAATATTTCAAAATATTTTATGAAATCAAAGAATCAAAAGAAAACTATATAAATTGTTATTCAGACAAAATGATGCATTGCTGAAGTCATCGTATTGTGCAACAAGCTGAAGCCTTCTCTGCAATACCATCAGCAGATAGTTCGAAGGAGAAACCATGTTTGGGTGAAGTCAAAAGAGCCGTGGAGTGTCTATGCTGAGAGCCATGAGTGTCATATAACATCACAAATTAAAGCAAGATTTACGTGGAGTTTAGTGCTAACCGGTTAGAAATAATATTCTATAGAAATTATATTTTGCAGTACTTACGTCAAGTCAGATTTCAAATCCTAGGTAATGTTTCATTTTTCTATTCTCTAATTCTTGATTTTTTTAAAGCCGTGATAAATAAAAAATTAAAAACTTTCAACTTTACCAACTAGTATCTTGCAGATATAAATTATATTGGCTTCTTTGTTCAACTTTATTCAGAATTATTAATTGTATGATGTGAATTTTAATTCAATATGTTTTGTATATTTTTAGTTATTTATAATGTATTAAAATATGTATTCAAATGAAAAGAGTGTGTGTGGTTGTATTATAAAACAAAATGATTGTTTAAAAAAAGATTTAAACTGTCATTGAAATATTTATATTGATAGATGAATATGCATATTTATGATGAGATAATATTTTTAGTAAAGTGGGAGTTGAAAGACTTGTTATTGAGAAATGTTTAAGTTACAACTAAAAGAATAGGGAGAATCTTTTTTTAAAAATAAGGATTTGTTTCAAATGATGCCAAGTTTTATCGTAACGGTAAATCTTCATTATTATTAAAATTAGAATTTTAGATTGGGCAGGGTTTTTTAAGACAATTACAATTCACTGAGCTAGCTGGGATTTCAGGTACTAGATTTGTTGCTGGTCAGGTAAACATGTTAATTACTCTGTGATTAACTGGCGCCTAAAGGGTTTACCTTAAAATAAATAAAGTGTTTGGTGACCAGTATTTATTTAGTAGCCGCGTGTTTATATTATTGGTAGCTTGCTTCCAATGATATTGTTCACTCTACCTGAGGACCACACACCTTCAGAGATTGGATAGTTTTAGTAGTGAAAAAAAATAATAATATATTTCTATTTATTATTATTATATAAAATAAAGAAGGTGGGTGGTTCAATATAATACAATATATATTACACAAAGAACCTAATGATGTACTAGTAATGCATCTAACTACAAATTTCACTATCCTGAGATTGATTCTCAGCCAAATAAAACTTGAAAAATATTTAGGTTTAGATGAGGCTTAAATTTTTTTTTATAATTGACTTGTAGACAATATAGATAATCATCAAATGGTTAGGAAATGGATATTTATTATTCATAGTTAGCAATTAAAACAAAAATAAAAAACCCATTATCTTTTTTACCATTTTTTTATAAGGAGCTTTGTCCTGAAATGGGCTATTTTTTTATTTATAGATTAGATAAAGTGAAATATCAATTAAAATCAAACATATAAATAATACTTCCTAAAAATGACCTGTTTAAATTTTCAACATATATATTGTAACCCTCACTACATGAATAATTAAGAATATATGCATAAAAGAAATGTTAAAATAAAGATATTATTTTCTTAAGACCAACTAAATCAGCATGAAACAATAAATATAAGGAACGTCACAAAGTGTCCATGAAGATAATAACTTCTAGTATTGACATTGGTTAAACTAACTTCAAAATCCATAACAAAATACTATTAGGTAAATTTAATATTTGTAAACCAATAAGTAATTAATAATCAGGTCTTTGAGATGAATGTGGATTCAAATGATGAATTAAATGATAAATATATGATAGAAATAAATAATAATTAAATAATGAAAATGAATGAGCTTAAGAGAAAGAAAAGGTGTTAAAATAATGAATGATTGAGATGAAGATAAAATAGGAACCAATGAGGAATGAATCAAGTATGATGATGAATTAAGATAAAATGAAAATGAAAAAGTAAAAGAAATAAAATCAAGATAAAATATGAGAATAATGTTGATAATGATGAACGTATTGTATACATACCAAAACCAAGAATTTCCTGTAACATTTTCTCAATTAATCTACATGCTTCATAATAAAACTCACTCCCAAAATCAATCATTAATCATAATGGTTTTTTTTCTTTATGCAATTTTATATTTGAAAATATTTTAGGACATATTGCAGCCAATGGATAAATCTTGCAATAATTACAATTATCAATTACACTATTTTGGCTTTTTTAAAAAAGTTATTAACAAATTGAACACGTAATTTTTCAATATTTATCTTATTAACTTTTATAAAATTAAAAATATTCATTTGAGTAATAATTTTATTTTCATATGTCATAGCATCTGCCGGGACGCGAACCCACACCCGTCTGCAACCAACTACTTGCTTCTCGGCTAACAACGCAAGACATCAGATTTTAGTAATAAACACATTCTTAAACCTTTATCTTCTTTTATGCACACAAGATTATTATCAAATGCAAATTTTTTAAATTTAGAAATTTGTACATTCCAATTATTATTTATTGTATATTTGAAATTCTTTTTTTTTACTTTTTGAACTAAATCATTGCCAACCTTTAAATCACATTTAATTATGCCCAAGGAACTTTCAACAGCAGATTTCAATTCTAGATCACTATCTTTCCATTGCCACCAACATATTTTGCACCAAGATTTAAAATATATTTTTCTTGAAAATCGAGATCCACACCAGTCAAATTAACAAAATTATTATCTTGAAGCTTATTTTTAAAATCTTTCTTAAACAAAAAGTTAATTTTCTTATTAAATTTCTTACATGGTCTGTCATAATATCGATCAAAAAACACTTGAAAATTACTCTTAAAATTAAACCAATCATTTTGATTATGCAAATCAATCAAATGATTTAAACTTTTTAGGTAACACCTTTTATCAAAAATTAAATATTTACATGAAAAAATAATACTATGTAGCACAATATTTTTTAAATAGCATACCATATTCGATGACAACTTGCGAGACATATTAAATTGTATTTGACAACAATTTGGAAAAACTTTTAACATTTTACAGTTATAATATTATTCATATGTGTATGTGTGTGTTTAAATCTTACACATCTTACTAATATATAAACAAAGGGAGTAAATCACCTCTTTCAGGCTATAACTTAAAAGCACTCTAAATGTTGAACAAAGAATCAATAATCTATGTTTAATGCTTTTACTTTTCATTAAGCATTACCACTACTGTTTATTTATCTCTTTTTTATATAAAAATGCAAATATAAATTCAATATTATATGATTTTTTTTAATTATCTCTTAATTTAAATGTTAAAATATAATTTATAATATTAGTACTTATGGTTTTAAATAACGTTTACAAATGCCATTGAAAATTACTAACAATAAAAAAATCACTTGAAATTAGTTAAGTAATTTTAATAATAAAAGTAATAATTTAAATAATTTATTTAAAAAGTTTTACTAAGCATCTTTTTACAATCTTTGCAAAAGCAGTGTACAGAGATTCCAATAAGATGAAATTACTGCATTAATAAGCCTTTTAATTTTATGTTGTGTGTATAAATTAGATTAGTGTTAATTATGTACTTACTTATTTAAATAAAAATACTGGTAAATCTTGTTTCTGGAAGATAACCCCAGCACTCATAGATAGAGCTGTAGTTATTGAAAAATTATAAATAATGAGATTAAATTCAGAGGATTTACTTGTTTGGTCTTGAAAAACAAATTGTTGGAACTTAATAACAAAATTATTTTGCAACACAATTTTGTTGTTTTTCTAATTTTCTTGTGGAATTTCCAAAATAGAGATAGTGAATTAAGACAAGTATGATTTGTGAGGTGAGAACTGGGATTTCTCTAATAATATTGCAATCTATCAGATTTATATATCTTTTTTAAACAACAGATTTTTGTTGATTATTTTTTTCCACACAATAAGGAATTATAATATTTTATTACATTTACACTTATATGTATAATTAAGTACACCACTGGAGAAACAAAAATAACAAATCTAATTAATTCATAATGTTTTTGGTGTGAGCTCCACATTGTCGTAAATCAATCTAGTAAAAAAGAATATCAATCTGACTCATCTCACAGTACCTGTTTCTCATTAAAATACTGTTAACCAGTAAGCTGTAAGGTTATACACCTGGATTTTCTATGAAAAATGATAGTATAACTTTCTAATTAAATACTGTGACAATGAAACCCACATACATATTTAATTCAATAATAAATAAATCAAAATGGTTGATGATTTCTGCCCACATTATAACATCCAATGAATTATATACATCACACTTTAAAAAATATATACCTTGTAACCTTAAGTCTGCCTATAGAACTTTATGTTAGGTATTTTTGCTAATATATTTTTAAAAAATTTATATAGTTTATTTTCTGTTAAGTAAATTCTCTTTGCATAGTAAAAATAATGAATCACTTAATGAGTTATCTTATTGATGTATAACTAATGTTATAAAATATCATTATTTAAGACAAATTTAAATAAAAGAATTAAAATAATTTTAACTTAGCAGTTAAGCTTAATTTATCATTATAGGTGTTTCAAAACCATTAAGTTAATATTTTAATGTATAACTTATTTTTAAAATTGAAGTTACACTCTTAAGATAGTCATTATATGTATTTATTAAGTCTTAAGATAAACACTTAAGTAATTTTAGTAATGCTTTATTATTTTTTATTCATATAATCAACTTATTACAATGTATAATAAAAATATAGTTCTAATCTATAAGTAATAATAATTAGCCAATAACTTTATAGTAATTCTTTTTAAATATTTTTAATATGTTACTATAATGGACAAATACCAAGTACAATTTATTTGTCTATAATATTGTCACAAATACATAAATAAATAATAAATCAAAAGAAGATTGAAATAAACAACTGTTAATTAAAAAACAATTCTCTGTACATTCCATATTGTTTATTTTAATCTTATTTTGATTGATTATTTATTTATCTTTAGTAAATGAGTATGTGTATAATCTATGTCCATTAACAATTGATATTTTTTAAAAAGAAATGATTATATGTCAACTTCCTTGTCCGGAAAATGTAAACATTTAAAACAACTTTGTTGTAAAATTTTGATTATAAAAATATCTATTTTTAAAAAATATATACTGTACTTAAATTAATATTTTGAAAACTTTAAAAAGTGCTTTAAGTTAATTATTACTGATACTATATTTCCATTTATTAAATAATTTGTAAAATGTATTATGTAACAAAATGATGTAATATTAATTTGCTGTTTTGTCTAAAATTTCCAGATAGTGAAATTAAAAAAGTTATTGTTAGCATATATGACTTTTCAACTAAATTAAGTCATATACTTTAATTATTGATTATTTGTTAATCATTTAATTAGTTATCTCACCTAACATATCATATTTCAGCTCTGACCATGTGTATCTTAAAACACTTCATCATTCTTCCTCAACATTTTACTATGTGTAAATTTTTATAATTACTTATTATTCATATCAAGTTTAAGTCATGACTGACTAAACTAATTAGGTACTTGGGTCTCTACCTTTGTCCCATTCATCACTCTGCTGAATCACAACATATGTGTTATTTGGAAAGCTCCAACAATGCACAAATTTGGAAGGAACTTTGTGGCAACAGAAATTTGATACAGAAAGTATAGTTATATTGCTTGACCTTTTATTAATATTTCATTGCTTGTTTAGTGATTGCTGAATTTATATGAAATTAAGACTTTTAAAATTTTAAATGTTGTATATCAGAACTTTATATAATTTTAAACTAAGTTGATTTTGCAATAAATTTTAATCTATATTTTGAAAATGCTGACATTATTATTATTTACAAAAGATTCTCATTTAAGCTCACTTTGATGTTATATTCAAATTAAAATTTTTGCTAAAATTACAGGATATTGTAAATGATAAAAGCAGCTGTGGAATAATAATTATCAAATGAATGCATTTGCCTTGTTATGAAAACAAATTATTCTATAATTACTATTGTTTGGAAGTTTAAAATGTCTTTCATGAAAATTATTATAAATCTATTTAAAAATAAATAAAATGTCTAGTTCAATGTTTACAAAAATGCAAAATGAATATATCGCATTTTTTATGAATTATGTCATATTCTTAAATATTGTAAAGGTCCTATCTGTACACTCATGCAACAAAATCCAGAGTTTTGGCAAATTATTCCAAGGCTGATGGGATGAGGTGGTGGAGACCTCAAATCCAATCTCACCCCAGTTTCTGCACCAACACTGAGAGATTTACCACCTTATGGATAACATATATGATGCTACACTTGTATTTCTTTAATTCGCATGCCAGCAGTAGCACAGCAGTGGAACATAAGATTAAAATTTACTAAATAGAGACTACACTTAACTAAACAAATATTCTCACAGAACATAATTATATGCAAGATATGACATAATGAACTGATATCATTAATTTTGACTGTAATTCTATAGTAATTAATTAGCAAGAAGTGAGACACTAGGCATAATTATGTTCTATAAATTTTTAATATGAGCCAACATTTAAAGAAAATTAATTAAAAAAAATATATAAAATGAAATATAAAGCTATCTTACACACAGGTGAGGATTATGTTCATAGGTTACAAATTATTTAGTTGGAGATTTTATTATTACAGTTAGAAAATTTGTTCATTTTTAATCCATAATTAGCTATGCCTTAATTATGCTATGTTATAACCTACAAGATTTGAAATAATTAGATTGCAGAAGTGATTACTATGAATTATAACTAACCTTAATTTTATTGAGCTAAACATTTCTCTACACAGATAATAAGCTTATGAAACTAGATTTAGGTTCAGATCAAAGCTGAAATATTTAATTACTATGGAGGAATGAACTAGTGTTTAGTAGTATAACTTCAGATACTACAGCATTTATAAAAATATATAATCTGAGTCAGTGCATCTCAAATTTGCACTTAATCATGGGATTTATTACCATGTAATCAGTTCCTGTGGATGGTACTACTTGCTATGAAGATAAGACATTTAGTCTGGGTGATTGGAACAGCTCTTGAACAAATCCTCCAGTCCTAAATATAAATGCTGTTCAAACTAATCAAATGAATTTCCCAAGAAGTTAAGGCACATATGTGCTTTCTAAGAACACATTTGCCCCACTGACTATTTTATTATTTAAATAAATTAATACGCAAATTTTTAGTTTTATTTCATGAGACCACCATAATCCAGTTCACAAAGATATCATCAATAATTATGCTATTAAAAGAATATAATAAAATCTAGTTTGTTAAGCTATCTGTATAGCTTTTAATATAGAACTAAGGAGGACTACAGCATATCTAAGAAACATTACAAGATTAAATACGAATAATATGCTGTATTTTATCATGTCTGCTAAATACTAACTAAATAATTTATTTTAAAGCAAATATATCTTATTAAGCAACTGTAACAGTATAATTACATATAAAATAAGTTTTTCATTTACTCTTTTCAAAAGGGAATTTGATATGTGCGTTAATGAATGAAGATTAAATAAATGTGAGAGCATCTAATTGTCTCTCCCTAATTACATTAAATATTAGCAAACTCCATTCTGAATAAAACAAAGCATAAATCAATAAATGCATTATAATTCAAGTAATATATGCATAAGCTTAGATTAATAAAGAAAGAAGAATAACTAGTAGTTATTGATTCACATAAATGGAAATTAGAAATTAGCTTTAATCTTGCTTAGTTTAGATTGAATTAGGCAAGACTTACAAAATTCAAATATAAAATAAAAGATACATTTAGCTTGCACATTTTAAAAGTTTAGGATTTAAAATAGTTTAAATAAAAGTGGCCGTTTACATATTAATATAGCTAGCTTTGAAAGTTTTAGATTTAGTTTAACGAATGGGTTAAAATCTGCAGAAATTGGTTACTGATTTGGCTTTTATGGTTGACTTGCAAAATTTCTTGATTTTTGGCAACCTTTCCATTACTTCTGCAACTCAGGCTGAGGGTACTGATGTCCTACCATCTTGTAGATCAGCATTCAGGGAGATAGATAGAAAATCTATCGTCCACTACTCAATAATTCTCATCATAGAATTTTTAATACAACTTATTAAAATGAAAGTGAATAGCAATAATCATTCAAAATGGCTGGAGTTAAAGGTTTATATACTGGCCTTCTCCCCTTCACCAGTTACAAACTTGTTTTCCACTTTCTTGGTTTTAAATTTATTTTTCTCATCTACTTTGCAATATTTTTAGCAAAAGCATGGAATCCTGCTGAGTTATCAATTTTTCTCTTTTTTTAAAAAAAAGGTGGTTCCCTTGATTTTAACTCAGGTTAATTTATTCAAATTATTTTAAAATCTATTTTCACCTTTAACATTTAATTATGCCAAAATTCAGTGAAAGAGATTATTTTCATTACATATGTTTTTAAAAGAAAACATATGTGAAACTCATAAACATCTTATTCTATTTGTAACATATTTAACTGACATTTATCTTTATATGCAAAATATAACATATTTCTATATTAATTTTACAATAAAAATTGAAAATAAAATAAAATTTATAATGCTTTTAAATCTATAGCATACTTCTCTTTTGCATATATGGAGGTTTTCATTACACATACTGTACTGGTCGAAAATGTATGCCCATCAAACAAGACTCAGAATCTGAGCAAAAACACCTTGAATCCAGCCATGCTCAAGATAAACAGGTCAGGAGCAATAATGGATTCTAATCTATTTTCTCATTCGCCAAACCTATAACAACATGAACAACATCTCTGGTGATACAGATGACTTTAATTCAATCCAGTCCCAGAGATAGAGTGGAGAAGCATGATATCTTATTAATGGTGATAATGAAAATGCTCATATATGTGTGAAACCTCAAATGACTCAATATAAGAAATATTAATTATAGATTATTAGATTTAGTTTCCACTAAAGTACTAATTTGATAAGCAAATAACGAATTCAAATACTTGGGTAATATGATAAATAAATATATTTAATAATTATATATAAAAGATTATTCTAAACATTATTTATAAGAGTTCACGGTGATCATTAGGGGATGTCATGTTAATATATATACATAGAGTGCAGTTTGTTTATATGCCAATGTTTAATTAAAAGTTTACATAATGGGTAGAAGAAGAAAAATGCTATTTTAACATACAAGAGATACTTTGGTGTTTGAATAAGTTAATACCATCTATTTAAACCAAATATGATTGATGCCACTTTGATCATGCAAGAAATCTATATGTATATAACAATGATGCCGGGTAAATTGTTTTCTGACATCTGTTATATTTATTAAATATTGAACAACAAAGTGATAAAACAATGATTTTGAATACACAAATATTTTCATATTCAATATAACAAACGTTATATATTAATTCTTGAATTATAAAATAAAATAACGAGAATTCATTTACACATGTGGGAGTCACTCATCTAAGAGAAATAGCTTAATGCAAACTCTTCATGACATTCCAAATATAAATATAATAATAAATAACTGAAATGATTTAGTTATATCATAGAATTATGGTTTAGTTTTAGGCATAATTCTAATATACTGTAATAAATGACAGTGCAAGCTTGAGGCAGCAAAATATAAAATTGGTCCATTTTGGTATGTCCACTCTTCTGCTTCTGGCAATTCTATACCTGGATAGGGAGGAAGGTAGGGAGATACAATGGGGTGGTTGTCCCAGGGTCATCCCACACAGACCTTCTGATACTCTTTCCAAAGATGTCCTAGAGTACTTATAATGCCAGCTAAAACATATATAAATGAAAATGGAAGCTTCAGAGTTTCTGATGATCCTCAAAATATGATAAAACAAATAGAGAATCATGATAGCTGACCTATGCCAGAAATGCTAAGAAACTATGATATGTATTTAATGACATCAAAATGGTTAATGGCCTAAATATAAAGTTTGAATCAGGTATAATGGCATTACTTGTATACCAAACCAAATTAAATAACTGAAAGATAAAACTATATGAATGTCTTAATAACACACGATTACATTTCCCTCATTAAACAGATCCCATATGCATTTGGAATCAATAAGCATTATTTAACACTACCACACTCAAGATGCTACAACAAATGCTTATTGCATTTAAGAAGAGTGACAGTCATTATTATTTAAAATATCTTAACTGAAATTTAAGTAATAGCATTCTTAACTAACATTAGATTTATATTTGATAAATATACATATGGCAGTATTATAATAATAATCTGCCTGAAAACGGGAGAAATGACATTATTTAATTAGTTCCCAACCCTGCGAGCAAGGATGTTAAAACAATTTGAAGTAATTAAAATATTCCTGAGACACTTGGGATTTAAAAGACTAATATAAAATATAGGCTCATGGAGTTGAGTTGATTTGGCATATAAATTACATATTTAATAGAAGTAAACAGCAAATAATAATAATAATAATAATAATAATAATAATAATAATAATAATAATAGTAATAGTAACAAGTCAGAAGTCACATGACTTATATACAGGCTTTTTTTTAAGAGAAGGCATTCAAATCAGGGTCCCCCTCCCCAGACCGGTTTTGACCTATGGGTCTCTTCAGTGAGGAGTTGGGACATTGGATCTAAAAACCAACTCAGCAAAGCATTTATCTAAAAGATAATTGTTAGAAGAAGTTGAAACTTTTAGCATCTACATGTCTTTAAAGTCAGCTCTCCAACTGAAAAAAAAAAAAATATTATGGGGGTCTTCATATTTTTAGATTTTTTATTTTTTTGGTTTTTTTTTTTTTTTTAGCTAAAGCCACAACAGCAAAATAATAATAGTAATAGTAACAAGTCAGAAGCACTGACTATATATGGCACACTAATACCATATTTTTTTTATTATAATAAATGCTACTACAAAGAAGGCATTCAAATCATGGCCCCACCCCAGACCGGTTTCGACCTATGGGTCTCTTCAGTGAGGAGTTGGGACATTGGATCTAAAAAACCAACTCAAGCAAAGCATTTATCTAAAAGATAATTGTTAGAAGAAGATCTGAAACTTTTAGACATCTACATGTCTTTAAAGTCAGCTTGTTTAGAGCTATTAGCACGCTCTTAACTTTACATATTAGTAAGTGCAAGCTATATATAAGTCATGTGACTTCTGACTTGTTACTATTACTATTATTATTTTGCTGTTGTGGCTTTAGCTAAATTAAAGAGCTAAGCCTACTAATATATGGAGTATCTGAATTAAGTTCAGGCCCATATGATTTTTTCATTTGGAGAGCTGACTTTAAAGACATGTAGATGTCTAAAAGTTTCAGATCTTCTTCTAACAATTATCTTTTAGATAAATGCTTTGCTTGAGTTGGTTTTTTAGATCCAATGTCCCAACTCCTCACTGAAGAGACCCATAGGTCGAAACGGGGATGGGAACCATGATTTGAATGCCTTCTCTTGTAGTAGCATTTATCATAAATAAAAAAAAAAGAAGCTTGTTTAGAGCTATTAGCATGCTCTTAACTTTACATATTAGTAAGTGCAAGCTATATATAAGTCATGTGACTTCTGACTTGTTACTATTACTATTATTATTTTGCTGTTGTGGCTTTAGCTAAATTAAAGAGCTAAGCCTACTAATATATGGAGTATCTGAATTAAGTTCAGGCCCATATGATTTTTTCATTTGGAGAGCTGACTTTAAAGACATGTAGATGTCTAAAAGTTTCAGATCTTCTTCTAACAATTATCTTTTAGATAAATGCTTTGCTTGAGTTGGTTTTTTAGATCCAATGTCCCAACTCCTCACTGAAGAGACCCATAGGTCGAAACCGGTCTGGGGATGGGGACCATGATTTGAATGCCTTCTCTTGTAGTAGCATTTATCATAAATAAAAAAAAAAAAGCTTGTTTAGAGCTATTAGCACGCTCTTAACTTTAAATAATAATAATAATAAATTCTACCACACTAAAATAAAATATAGGATTTAAAGTGTGAGAGAGAGATGTGAGCATTTACATACAGATTTGATAGGATTATAGAGAGTTGTAAGAATATGCTTACAATTACATGGCTAGTATTTAAAAGATAAAAGAATTCAAGACAAGTGAAATTATATAATTGTAGAGTTACACAGAGCTTAGTAATTATAAATGATTAATTGAATCCACAAGGCAGTAGAGAAAAGTTACCTTCCTCTGTAATAGCATGCCAACTTGAAAGATCCATTCCTCCATAAGCAATTTATATCGGAGCACAGGTGATTCTTGGTTCATGAGAAATGAAGGTAGCAGTCTATTTTCAAATTATTTTAAAAACACATTATAAGGCAGTCCATTTGTTAGTAGCAAAAGCTGTGGCATCATAGCAGGGAGGTGATCCTGGAAAGATTGGGAGAAGGTGGATAAAGTCCCTCTACTTTTTGGTCATACTATTCAAATTTAAACTGGCATGGATTTGGTTTAACAACCAAATTTGAATTTTACTGACTTTCTCATTTCTGATGTCAAAATAAGCCCTATTTATACTCAGCTGGAATTTTCTAGGAATGCTTTGAAGAAAATCACCTGAGGCAATGCAGATATGTGATCTTAATCAGCAATCAAAATATTTTACAAGATACAATAGACTGATAAATTCTCAAAGCTATTGTTCTGAATCTATTTCTGATTTAGAAATATATTCACATGACATTTAATTGTTTTGATAGCAATTTCTCTAAATTAATTGATTTTGCTATTGTTTTTAAATTTTTTGTCTTAAGACAACTTCAAGAACCTTTGAAATGATGTAACCAAAAATATAAAATAAAATATATTAAAATATTTACATTACATATATCTATCCACTGCATATGTGTAAACACACACAGATGACTCTATGTTATAACAAGTTATTTGAGAAATTTAAGTATAATTTAAATTATAAAACAAAATATTTATAATACCTTGATTAAATGGTTGTTTGAGATCAGGTAGAGTTACATGGAGGTGTGTGGCTGTTATATAATCTAGGCATGTAAACAAATGGTTTTGAATCCCATTTGAAAGTCAATTAAGTGATGTTGCCTGAAGCATGAATCTGAATCACAGATTCACTGTTTCAATACAGCAAGGTTTACATTAATTTATTTAATAAAGTATAATAACTGAAATACAGGCTTATTATATACCTGTATCAATATATGCAATATATAGGATATATTAGCACAGACTTTCACATGACCCATCACTCTCCACTCTATCAGTGTTATGAGATAGAGTGTGAGAGTGGTGGGTCATGTGAAAGTCTGTGCTATTATAGCTGTATATTAATAAATTATACTATGTATGTGCATATACATTAATTTATCACATGTATATATAAGTGTTGAATGATATACACTATAATACACACACACATGCTTATGCCAAAATTAAATATTTAGGTTTAAATTTAACTTGGGTTTATATAAATATGAAAATAAATATTACTATATAAAATAGTAGGTGAAACAAGATGATTGATAGATCTGACTGTTTCATATCACTAAAGTCACGGAAAAAAAATTTTTTTATATAATAATGACTACTACAGGTATATATTTTATTTTTTATTTTTTAAAACAATAATGAATTAATTCACACAAACCTTTTTCAATAATAGTCTTGCCCAATCTTTTTTTATATTCCCCTTAACATTCCTTCCTGCTCTTACCTGATTTCTGTACACAAATTAAATAAAAATAAAATAAAATGATCAGATAGACAAATGCAAATTTTGTGCCATGACATTTTAACTTGGTTCATAAATTTTCAAAGATTATTTAAAATATGGTGGCCACTTGAGGGTGCAACCAAGCATTCCTAGCTTGGAACCAGACTGTTTCCACAATCACAGTTGATTATTTATTTACGAATGGAAATCACCAAATGCAATTTATAAAATAATTTATATCGGACTTAAATTCTATAAGATGACTATTATACTTAACTAGTTAAATAAAATCGAACAGGCACTTGATCAATGCTGAAAATTTATTACACTATCTTTCTTTTTTTTCTTCTTATTCCCTCCCCTTGCATTTATTTAATCAAACAATTCTGACCTATTTTTTATAAATCCAGATTTAACAAATCATTCTCAAAGGAACATGTACTGTATTTTATCCAAATGTATAGAAAATTACCAATAATTATGGTATATACATACTAGGAGTGACTTCAAAGGCAACTTACTAGAAGTGCGTGTTTGTTAGCAGCATTTCAAACCTTCTCTTGCAAATGTTAAACTCTATATCTATTCCCTTAGATCAAGTATACAATTTTATGTAAATACAACCTACCAGTATAATAATGATAGGTAAGAAAAGTAAGGTTAATTAATATATATATATATATATATATATATATATTAATTAACCTTACTTTTCTATATATATATATATATATATATATATATATATAATGCTGGTTAATTTAACTTAGTAGAGTATATGTAATTAACAAATTTATAAAAAAAATTCTATTATTGCAACTTATATCTGCTTGAAGTGAAAGCTTTTCAAAATTCCATTACATTATTATACATCTTATATATTAACACACAAATGTTTCTTGTAATAAAAGAAAAAGTCTAGTTACACTAATCAATCAGTGTATTGGTTCTGAGGGAGAAGTATTTCATCCTATGCTTGTCATTGTTTGTCCTGGCTTTCCATGTTAATCCAGTTTCCTCAGCTAGCTCTACATGTCTCTATGCAAGGTCAGCATTTCCATTGGCAGTTCCAGATGGTAACAAAAAAAGAGGTTCCCCAAAAGGGAAAGTTCTGGTACCTCTAGCCACACTCAACATATTATTTACACTTTTTTCTTTAATTTTACTTTGCAGGTTTTAAATTGCCAAAGAGTGTGAACCGAATCAAAACCAGCAGACCAGTCACTAACATTGGAAAAATTCCAATTAATTTCAAACAAAAAACAATCCTGTAATTTATAGTTTTTTTTTCAATATTATTTATAATCCTGAGGAAACATTCCAAACTGATAAGCATAATAGATAGCACAAATATACCTCCACTATCAAAGATTCAACAATGGAGCTAATTGCAGAATAATTCTATACTGTACTTTCTTTCCCGTTTTATCTTTAAGAATTTCTAAAAATTCAAAATAAAACAAAAGACAAACTTTTATTTAAAAAAAACTTGCAAGATCTTATGTTTTGTTTTTGTTGTTTTTTTTATCTCAATTTAATTGATTTCAAAACTTTTAAAATTCCATTTCAAAAATAAGTTTTATTATTTATTTTAATATAAAAATACAAGTTTTATTATAAAATAATATATATATGATTTTAATAATATATGTACATATATATGTATGAATATGAGCTGGCAGAAAAATACTAGCTCAACCTGATTAACCAACCATCACACCTATCCCAGTTTTTTTCAATGTTTGAATTAAGGCCCATTGGTAGGCAAATAATTTATTCTACATACCTGTTTATATACATGAAACATACACATAAAACTAATATTTTTATCTATTTTGAAAAATTATTTTTTGTACATATCGAAAGCAGACATAAACACACTTAATATCATTAACAACTAAAATAATAACTAATTGACTGATAAGACAGACATGATCAAAGGTCAAAATATACAAGTCAAAATAGTTGCTAGGTGACAGAGTTTGAATAATGAAGAGTAAATAAAAAAATTATAATAATAATAATGTTTTTATAATTTCTTTTTATTAGTTTATAACAATAGGCTCAAGCCAGCATGAGAAACAATCCTGTGCATGAGAAAACAATGCTGTGATTTTCACTTGTCTGGGTTTAACAACTAAACCATTGGAACATAAAAAAAAAGTTTTTTTATTTTATTTAAAAAAAAAAAACTGTTCAGCATTAAAGACAGTAAGAATATAAATTTTGAAACTTAATGTTTATATGTAAAAATTAATAGAAAACCTTTATCATTGAGATAGAAAGAAAGTAAAAATGTATCTCAACTGTTAAAACAACAAACTTGAATATATAAATAGTGAAAATGAACTAGTGGTTTAATTTGTTCTAGAAAGCTTGAATCGGTTGTTATGGAGATAAAGAAAAAAATGTGAAACTACTAGAAATTGATTGTTTCCTTAAGCCATTTTCCTATATATATATATTGAAGCCATGATATGAATATTAGTCAATAGTAAAGTAATCATTGCAATGGGTTTGGGGTAAACAAAATATACCATATGCATCCGATGTCAACTACAATGCAATTATAAAATTGTATGTGAAAATGTATGTGTTCAGAGGAAATAATTGGTATGTTCTTGCTCTTTACCAACTAGTATGGAGTATATGGATATCAACAGAGTTAGTAGACAAGAACATTATGTATGGAGATTGGCATTCAAGTATATAGACTTATAGCTGTGAGGCAATGCTTGTTTTCCTCAGGAGATATATATGTACCCTCAACTCTAGGAAATATAATATACAATGCTTGTTTTCCTCAGGAGATATATATGTACCCTCAACTCTAGGAAATATAATATACAATAAAATGGGACTAGCTCAGATAAATAGTTACGCTTGGCTATAATGCATATAATTGATAATAAAAATATTCTACATAATGTCTATTGTTTAACTAGCTCTAATTAATAATAAATAATAATATGGTTCGGTTTTATGAATTAAATAAATAAATATTTATGAAATCATGAGACTATGAAGTGAGATACAAGTGGTAATATGAATTACATTGAGCCAATATCCCACAGGATATCACCTCGATGGCATAAGAACCCTATCCCCTCTATTACTATCTCAAATAATAAATTTATACCATTCTTACAACTTTAACAATAACTAATTATTTAAGATAATACTGATAAATAAATCTTAATCTCTTTATTTAAAATAATCTAACTAAAGTAATCTCAGGTTTTTAAACTAATTTGATCCAATCAAAATTACTTTAGTCAAGCATGATAAGAGATTTAATATCACTCTCAACTACACCTAACTAATAAATAATAATAATAATAATAATAATAATAATAATAATAATAATAATAATAATAATAATAATAATAATAATAATAATAATAATAATAATAATAATAATAATAATAATAATAATAATAATAATAATAATAATAATAATAATAATAATAATAATAATAATAATAATAATAATAATAATAATAATAATAATAATAATAATAATAATAATAATAATAATAATAATAATAATAATAATAATAATAATAATAATAATAATAATAATAATAATAATAATAATAATAATAATAATAATAATAATAATAATAATAATAATAATAATAATAATAAGTCTTCAATGTATGATTCGATCTTATCTATTTTTCTTCATTATAATTCTTATCAATAATATTAATAATAAAGAAATAATATAGCACAATCTTTTATCTTTCATATGGCCTCTTATATAAAATATGTGGTAATATCTTATAATCCGAGAATATATGTGTGGCAATGGATAGTATTATAACTCTGTGTAATATATTATGTAATTAATTTATGACCATAATGATAACAATGATAATGTAAATAAAATTTCTTAAATAAATCATCTTAAGAAAAATATAATTCTTAAATAATAATTTTATTTGTGTTGTGCAAATATTATGTTTTGGTTCAAACCCTCTGTGATCATATGTTTGCAATGTGGAAAGAAATTGACTCAACACACAAATTTATAAAAACAAGTTTAACAAATTTTATTACAATAAAATTAACAATTAACTTATTTACAATATTTACAGTCCAAAATGAATCTTGTATCATTACAATTTTCATTATTCTCAAAAATAAACTAACAAAATAAAATATAAACATTTAAGTCTTCACTCCAACTTTTAATAAAAAAATAATTTAATTTATCTATTTAGATATTCATCAGAATTCTACTAATGATTAAGAACAATCATGGACATATGTAACATTTCAAATATATCATTTGTTATTAATTGTCACTATAATGTGTTTCCATTGAAATATGCATCAATTATGAAAACATAAAAAAATAAACTACAATAGGATTACTTAATAATTTAAAATAGCCTATCACAATAGTATTGTTGTTGAATAACGTATCTATTCCGATTCAATAAAAATGATTGGATTTAATTAACAATGTAATTATAATCTATTACACATCTTATTTAGTATTAATCTAATATAAATAGATGTATGTGTTGATATATTTCCTTAACATAAAATAATAACCATAAAATATAACTACTTGTTTCATTCTATGCTGTTTTCTTTCGATACACAATATATTAAAAAATATGCAATACATGTAAGTTTAAAATACTTAGATTATTTTAAAATTTCGCAAAAACAACTTCACTTATCATTTACATACTTTAACAAAATAGTTTATTAAAATATAGAAAATATTATATGATTCTTTTCCTTATTTAATTTTTTTTCAATCTCATTTGTATTTATTTTATCATCATCCAATGTAAGAAACCCTATCTTATCCATTTCTAATAACGATCCTTCAACTCCAAAATTATTCATCATTCTCCATTCTAAAATACAATTCTATGTGATGTAATACTTAGAAAACCATGATAGCGAACAGATGCGTAGGTGTAAGAGATAAACTAGAGTCTCAACTCAATAGTACATATATCAGGTAGTCACATGGTAACAGTATATAAAGAAAACAGAGGCATGACTTATCTGTCTAATAACCTCTACTAAAAATAACAATGTCCAAGCTATTTATTCAGTCTTCTGGAACATTAATATTCAATACAAAGGTAAAACACTGCCCATGGAAAAATATACAAATTACAGGGCTTCGTTATCTGTACCTGCATAAGTACTAAGATCATAAAAAGTATTCCTATTCCCATAACAAAAACCTACATTAAAAAGCACCTCTTTAGTTTCATTTTAAATTACTTCCAAGTCACTACCCTTTAAAAATTTTCTTATAGATTTATCAATTTACATCAACAAAAATTCTTACAACATATTACTAAAATAACAAATGAATTTACCTATAAAAATAGCGATCTAAACTGTTCAACAAAAAAGGTTACTTCACTTTCTTATCAAATATTCTTGAACAAAATACAAATGACTGTTATCAATACTTTAAACATTTAAGAAATAAAAAGATCATATAATTATATTCATTATTAAGTTGTATTAGACTGGTAATATGGAATAAAAGTATGCATATTTTTATAATAAAATCTAATTCCTATAAGTTTTATGTGTGTACAATATATTCACACATACTCATATGTTCATACAATAACATTACATAATACATTGACCATCTGCAGAAAAGAAAGAAAAATACAGTTGTCGTCGATTAGCCACCATATCCCACTCGATGGCACCGTTTCGCGCTAAAACACATAAAAATGCCGTTTCCACGGCCGACACATTCGAACCCGCATTTTCTATAATACAACTTTTTTATTGTGCTACAGATTGCAGGCCACTATGTCACGTCACAGTATAGCATGTATGTCGCATCACAGCAAATCAATTTTCCAAATTCACACAGTTTATAAAATGGTTATGGTTTGGTGAGAGGGTGTGTTTTTTTGAATTGGATGAAAATGTTGTTTTCATTGGATCTTTTTTTATTTAAAAGTATTGAAATGTTCAGATTTTGTAAAGTAATAATTAACAGACATTTTACACCATAGTGTATTGAAGTTTTAAGTGTTAAATGTTGATGAGATATATATGTAAAGTGAGTTGGAATTAGGTAATGTGTCAAATAACATACTGTTCGTAACAATCCACGAGACAAAGAAGATTCTACCATGTGTATATTTTTGAAATAAAAAAGAGCATTAACACAAAAATATCCAGTCAGAAAAGTACAATTGTACACTGTTTTTTTAAATGTCATAAAAAGCATATATTATAAACATGGTTAATAAGTAAAGAAGACATTATATATATATATATTTGTTGTTGTTTAAAAAAGTTTTAGTTTCTTTCTTTTCTCCAACTACTGTTATACTTTGTTGAATATAGTTTACGTTTATTGTTATCATTTATTTTATAGATGTTAGTAAAAAAAAATATTTACAAAAATACGATTTTTATTTTTTTTATTTTAGCATTACAAACAACAGAACACTAACCCTAAACCTAACCCTAAAACTCACCCTAAAACTAACCCTAAACCTAACCCTAAACCTAACCCTAAAACTAACCCTAAACCTAACCGTAACAACTTTTACTTTTAGTTGTTATTCTATTTGAAATAAAAAATAGTGGTAATATCTGTTTGTCTGTAAAAAAAAAAAAAAAGTTTAAAACTAAGACTAAAAAAGTAAAAAATAGCGATAACACAATAATATCTGTTTCTCTGTAGAAATAAAATGTAAAAGGAAGACTAAGAAATTTTATTTTTTATTCCAATTATGAGTTTTTAAACAAAAAAAAAAGTCGTAACCCCAGTAAAAAAATCTCCGATAGAAAATTGATTTTTCGAATAAAGCAAACTAAAAAACACAAATCAAATTGTAATTTGTTTATTTTATTTTACATTTATTATTATCATTTAATTTGTATACATTAATAAAAAATAATATTTAAAATTAAATAATATTTAAAAAAGACGATTTTCTTTTGTTTTTATTTTCGCATTACAAAAAACACATCAAAATGATTATAATTAATGGCCCGGGAATGATCATATTTTATAGTTTTAGGTGAAAATGGTGCCATCTAGTGGGATATGGTGGCTATTCGACGACAACCAAAAATACATCATAAAAATTATTAATATTTTACAATTATTACCTAAGTGATATTCTACTAGTTGATCACTTATTAGATGTCTTCTGGTCTACAATCAATAAAAAATATTGCATAATATAACATTCATTCAAAACTATCACACTTAAAATATTAAACTTCAAAAATTATTAAATATCATTTAGGAAAATTAAAACATTATATTAGTAAGTAATTAATTCTTATGTACCTAACCTATCTTTAATAATAAATAATAAAAATAAATTTTAATGTTAGTTAAAGAAATAAATAAATAAAAATCTATGTAAACTTTTAGTGCATGAGAAATGTTCATTTTTTTAAAAAAAATGTTCTTTTATTTCCTTGGGATTTCCTTACCAAATCCTTCTAGGCAATTGAAATCCCCAATGCATGTTGCTATGATTTTCCCTTATGCTTGATGATGATAATTTACTCCCCGATGCGACACATGCTCAATTGATTCCAAAATAAAATGATGAATGAAAATTTAAAAAAATAAAAGTAAATCGACTTCAGAAATCTGAATATATTGGTAAAAATAATCACAGATCTGTTATTGAAAGTTTATAAAAATAATAGTTCATTGTTTCTATTATTCAGAACAGTGATTATTGAAAATGATTTCAGCTTGTAACTTTTAAAATAATTCTTCAAAGTTTTCCTCACTCCATCAGGATCCTATGCCGGCTTATAGTGTCATTGACACAGCAATATGAATTCAGGCATCTGGATATGATTCTTGTGCATTTTTTAAAAACATTCCCAGGAATTAATATTTACTTATTTCTCATAATACTATCATATACAGGTTTTATTGTCAGGATATTTTATTATTTATCCAAGGATATTTTCTTTCAATTATTAGTTTCCAATTATCATCTTTTATAATATTATAAAAAATACATATAGTCTTTTAAGATAATAAAGACTTATCACATACGATATTTTAATAATTATTTTCATTTTTCCATCTTTCCTCAAATAACAGATTAAAATAAATTATTTAAAAATGTTCTCTTCAAAAAGAAACATTTTCTGAATCTTTTATTCAAAATATCTATTTTAAATTATTGAAAGATTTTTTAAAAAGTTTTACCATATTATTTTTTTTTTCGGTCTCAAATAAAACTATCTTTCCAAATAAAATTGCATTGTTACTTTTAATCTCTTATCAATTTTTCCATTCAACTCTTTATATAATGTCCAAGATATAAATTTGTCTGATAAAATATTTCTCCCCATTAAAATTACTAGATTTATATTTTTAATTAAAACTTTTACTTCCAACATCCCTTTATACAGGTAGATATTTTTTCTTGGTACTTCCATGTTTATGAGATGTATTAGATTAAATTTTGATAAAAAGTTTGGTAAGGGAATTTAGCTGCCTAGCAGTGCCTCTTTAAAACCAAATAACTTTATAGTTTTTTTAAAATATACTCTCTTTATTAAAATAATTCAATTGGTACACTTCTCTGTTTTAAAATAAATTATTAGAAAGTTATAGCACTGACTAATTTAAAACAAACTTAATTAACAGAAAGCAAACTTAATTAACAGAAGCAGATTTAATTAACAGAAGCACACTGAAAATTATTGAGCATCTGTATTTATACATAAATAAATCAATTATTTGATTGGTGGCTTAGAATTTCACCTGATGGCCTAATTTACATATAACTTTGAGATTACACAATTAAAATCAAAAAATAAAAATAATGACTCATCTTTTAAGAATATTACTTAAAAATATTAATTCTAAATTAATTTTTACACTTTATCTAAAACAATTAAATACTTTAAAAATGGCTTTTAAAAACAATATTTTAATAATTTATTCCACCTTTAATTTTTAATGTATCTATTTTTCTAAACATAAAAATCAAATTTTTATTAACTGCATTCATTTTAAAAACTAATTAAATATTTTATACTAACTAATTTTAATATTTTATTTTGTGATAGATAAATAAGTATTTTCAATTCTACAGTGCAATTTTAAAGCAATTTTGAAAGTTTGTTAACAATAAACTTGTAAGCACACATGTATGGATGTTTACATACCACATGACTTACAATTCTAGACATAACCTGTATCCAATTCTGTCTGGGAAAAATAAATGTTTAATTGCTAAATATTATATAATGATATAATAATATAATTTTAAATAATAATTTTTTTATACTATAAAATTAAATATACATTTCTCTACCACAAAGACTACTTTTAAAACATAATTTTAAATACAATAATTAAATATAATTTATACTGTAAAATATAATATTTATTTAATTGAAGACTATTGCTTTTAAAATTCAGCTTTTAATACTTATTTAGAAGACTTATTAATACATTATTTTATTATGGCCAGTTTTTCCAACCACATACAATTATACATTTAGCTTTATTTAACTGTTTTAAATACTTTTAGCACAATTTTAGGCATTAAATATTTTCATCTTACTTTAATTAAGCTTTTAAAAAGATTGTCAGCATAACATAGTACTTATACCAATAGAACACATCTTAAATTAAAAATTTTTGGAAAATTGATATAATAAATTTATTCTGACCTAAAGAAAAGTGCACAATATATATATATATATATATATTATGACAGACAAAAATAAAGCATGGCCCTTATTCCCACAAGGCTGTAAAGTCACCAACCAACACAGCAGTTGATGGCCGAAGGCAGAGGGTGCTAAGAATCCCCTGATTGCGGACCCAGACTGCCATTTGATGATGACTTTTTATTTAGGTACTTACAACTGCAGATCACTTTCAAGTGAAAGAAGATTGCAAGAATTAGAAAAAGAACTCTCTTATATTAAATGGGACATTATTGGACTTTGTGAAGTTAGAAGAAAAGGTGAAAAGACAATTGATTTAAAAAGTGGACATATACTCTATTATAAAGGTACAAATATTGGAAAAACAAGTGGAGTAGGATTCATTATAAATAAAAAGTGGAAGAATAATATTGTGGAGATTGATGATGTTTCAGACAGAGTGGCAAGATTGGTTATACAACTTAATAGCAGATACCAAATGCAGATAATTCAGGTTTATGCCCCAACAAGTTCTCATGGTGATGAAGTAGTAGAAGATTTTTATATGGATGTACAAAAGGCTTTTGATCAGAGTAAACAAAATTTTAAAATTGTTATGGGAGACTTTAATGCTAGAATTGGTAAACAAATGAAAGATAAAAGTGCTGTAGGTAATTTTGGTTATGGTAATAGAAATGAGAGAGGATATAGACTTGTGGACTTTGCAGAAAAAGAAAAACTTTATATTATGAATTCTTTTTTTGAGAAAAATGTTAAAAGGAAATGGACATGGAAGCATCCAAATGAAGCTACAGCAGAATTGGATTATATTTTGACTAACAGGAAATACATATTTCAAGATTGTAATGTTTTTAATAAATTTAACACAGGAAGTGATCATTGATTAGTAAGGTGTAAGATACGTGTTAATGTGAAACTAGAGAGACAAAAATTATTAAGAAAAACAATATTTACAGTTGATATTCCTAATCTTCAGAAACATTCTAATGAATTTAAATTAGAACTTACAAATCGGTTTCAAGTATTAGTAGATTTTGAACATGATTCAGATTTGAATGAAATTAATATGAAAATAACTGATACACTTTTAAAAACTGCAACAAAAATAGCTGGTAGAAAAAAGCAGCAATTGACCAGTAAAATTTCTACTGAGACTAGAGAATTTATGAAGAAAAGAAGGAATATGAAGATATACAAAAATGATTCATTAAAAAGAATTGAATATCTCGAATTTTGTAAAATGGTGTGGAAAAGAGTTGAAAATGATATAAGAAAGTATAACTGTGAACTAGCAAGAAAAGCTGTAGAAGAAAATAAAAGTCTTACGAATGTAAAACAACATATTGGTATTGGTAGGAAATTTATATCTGCAATAAGAAAAAAAGAGAGATGACATCATAAAATTGGTAGAAGATTTTTATCAAGAATTATATAGTAATAAAGAACAAGTACCTCCTATATCTATTACATCTTCCGAATTGCCCAGAATTTTAAATGAAGAAGTGAGATACGCAATTAAATGTATGAAAAAAGGAAAGGCTCCAGGTAATGATGGAATTATAATTGATATATTAAAAGAAGCAGGTGAAGAAATAGAAAAAATATTTAGCAATGTTATATACCAAATGTCTAAATGATAAAGATGTACGGATGATTGGAAGAATGCAGTAATAATATTAATATTTAAAAAAGGTGATAAAAAAGATATTAGAAATTACAGACCTATCAGCCTTTTATCAGTTTTATATAAAAATTTTACCAAGATAATTACAACTCGTCTACAGAGAACATTGGATTTCCACCAACCAAGAGAACAAGCTGGATTTAAAAGTGGTTTTAGTACAGTAGATCATATCCAGGTGTTGAGAGAAGTTATAGAAAGGACGAATGAATATGAGTTGTCATTATGTTTTGGATTTATAGATTATGAAAAGGCATTTGATTCTATAAACATTTCTTCAGTGATTAAAGCATTGGATCATCAAGGTATAGATCCAGGATATTGTCATATTTTGAAGAATATTTATAAAAATGCAACAGCAACAATTAGATTACATAATAATACTGGAAAAGTCAACATTGAGAAAGGTGTAAGACAAGGTGACTCCATATCTCCAAAACTTTTTACAGCAGTGCTGCAAGAAGTATTTTGTGGATTAAAATGGGAAACTAAAGGAGTGAAAGTAAATGGAGATTATTTAAGTCATTTAGATTTCGCAGATGATGTAGTTGTTTTTGCAAATAATGCTTCAGAGCCGCAGGATATGTTGCAGGAATTATCAGATGAAAGTAGGAAAGTAGGACTAAAGATAAATGTTAAAAAGACTAAAGTAATGTTTAATCAATTTGCTCAAAATATGAAAATAAAGATTGATTATGATGAATTAGAAGAAGTTAACAGTTACAATTACCTTGGTCAGATTATTAATACAGATGGAAACATAATGGAAGAAATTAATTATAGAATTAAACTTGTTTGGAGTGCTTTTGGTAGAAATAACTTGATACTAAAAGGAAATATGCCTATGTGTTTGAAAAGGAAGGTTTTTAACAAATGTGCTTCACCAGTTCTTACTTATGGATCTGAGACTTGGACACTTAATAGAAGAGCAATACAGAAACTTCAGACCACTCAAAGAAGTATGGAGAGATGCATGTTGGGAGTAACAAGAAGAGATCAAAAACACAATGTATGGGTAAGAGAACAAACAGGTGTTACTGACCTCATTGAAAAAATTAAAAGATTGAAGTGAAGTTGGGCTGGACATATTGCTAGAAGAGATGATAATAGATGGACAATTGAAATTTTAAACTGGATTCCAAGAGATTGTAAAAGACCCAGAAAGAGATCACATGTGAGATGGATGGATGAAATAAGAAAGTGTGCAGGGGTGATGTGGAGAAGAGAAGTTAAAGATCGGAAAAGATGGATTAAACTTGGAGAGACCTTCATCTTGCAGTGGATTGATAATGGTTGTTGATGATATATATATAGATTCATGTGATTTTTATTTTTGTTAGAATTTGCAATTTCATGACTTGTGATTTTTTTCCTTTGTGTATTCAACTTCATCTTCAAATTCAGTCACCTGCATTTTATGAGTGGGAGCAGTTATGTGAAATGTATTGATATGTTGATATATAAAGAGGAAAGAGGATCAGAATCAGTTAATATGCATACTTATTAATAAAGGTAAATTTACAGATCCCTCTGAGAATTCAACACTGCTTCATCAAACAATCTCAAGTAAGGTTTTCATATAATCAACATTAATTGCAGACTCTAGAACAAAGTTATATTACTTACTAATAAGTTTTAATAATATATAATTGTTTTATTTCTGGGTGCAAAATTAATCAACTTGAGTGAATGGTCTTTATGTTACTTTTCACTAACTTTTTAATATGACTTACACACATATATACATGTGAATGGATCATTCTTTTTCAAAACAGTTATAAATATATTTACTCCAACATATAAAAATCATTGTAATAATTATATTAATGGGGTAGACTTAGAATTACCAAACTCTCAATTTGCTTTTTCCTGTTGTTATATATATATATATTTAGTGAATTATCTCATCTCATTTTGTATATGCTTTATTTTGAATCATTTTGTTTTCTCTATTCTAAATAAAGATTGTTTGAGGACAGACTTCTATCATGAAAGCTGGATCAGGGAGATTTATTGTTTTAGGCCCTCAAAATGATCCTTGTTAACTTAATATTCTTTTTGTAATTACATGTTACGATACATTATAGTTATTAATAAATGTTAACTTAATATTCTTTCTGTAAATGTAGGCTATTACACATTATAGTTTATTAATAAATGTTACTGAGTTGTTAAAATCAATCTGATGTCTGTTCGATCATCATCACCATCATTATGCATTTGCGCTATTAAATGTTTGATCATCATCATCATTATGTATTTGCACCATTAGATGTTATGTTTGATCATTGCCATCATTATGCATTTGAACTATCAAATGTTTGATCATCATCATCATTATTCATTTGCACCATTGAATGTTCGATCATCATCATCATTATGCATTTGCACCACTAGATGTTTGATCATCACCACCATCATTATGCATTGCTATCCTAAATGGTTGGTCACCATCAATATTTTTTATATTGAAAAATATACTGATCTTTGCTTATATATAGGCATATTTGGTCGAAGATTAAGTAAGTCCATCCCTGAAGAGAGCTGACTGCAAGTACTCACTGGATTGGAATTCTGTGGTATAATGGGGCCTAAAAGGGAAATGTAATGAATATGCATTAGTCTAAATTACATTGAAATGTTTTAAGTAAATTATGAGATAGCATACTAAAGGTAGATGTGATTTGGAGCTAAGCATTTCATTGTGGCATCTCTAGCATCATACTCTAGGGCTTAGGTCTGATAGTAATGAGATGTGCTCCCTTTATTATATGCCATTTCAGTTTCAGTAATATCTGGCACACTCAAATGGGACTTCGAATCATGGATTTCAGGATATGACTTGTTGTAGATTGTTTGACACATTGTGTTCAAATCATCCAATTGTTGTCTTTTCATCCTATGGCATTCCCTGTGGTTCTGTTATATCTGGCATCCAACATTTTAGGCATGAACATAGTTTAGATGCAAGGGAGGTCCAGCCATTGGACTGGAATTTTTTTAAAATAAATTTTAAATATATTTTTTTATTTACACCCTCAAGCTTTAAATCTCAAATTCATATTGGACATACTCTCTTATGTAAGACCAAAATATCTTCAATAAGAATGATAATGAACAGATATGTCAATTATTTTTTTTGGAGGATTTAAGATTCACATTAAAAGTAAGTAACATTAAGGTGGTGAATGCAACATGTAGTGAAGAGAACAAATAGAGATCAACTTTTAAATAAATAATCAATAAATGAAATTAAAAAATAGACAATAAAATGCACACAAGTGTGTTCATAAAAAATAGAAATAAATAAATAAATAATGGCAATAATAGCATAAAAATGATTTACTCGCTGACGAAGAAGCTTCCAAATAAACAAAACAATTAAATGGGCCAAGCGCTTTCGAGGTTTGCCCTCATATTCATGGCTGACGAAAGTAATAAATCTTTATGTAGTGTTATTAAATAACAAATATGCAAATGTAAATGCAAATCAGTTTGACCATTTTTTTGAAATGGAAAAACACGTATCGCGTCTATTGATAGAATTGTTGTCGCAAATAATAAAGTACGCCTCTTTGATCTTTCTTTTACAGTCGTTGGTTTCAGGGCATACAATCCTGGGGTTGCCTGGTTTGTACATGTCAAAATACTATACCATAAGGCTCCTAGTTTTTTTTCAATATTTACTTAAATAGATATTGCTTAGAAGTGGAGTATTATTTGGAAACAAAATTATAGAGACTATGCAAGAGACATTAGTTACTATTGTTGGAAAAGAGGAAAATGATACTAATAGTAGTAATGGGAAGGGGTCTTCACTGATCCCAATTCCTGAAGTATCTCTGATGGAGGAGAATTCATCTTCACAGATAAAGAGAGAAAGCCAAATAACTTTTCAAATGCAAGAAGCCCCCACTGACAAGATTACTCAAGCACCTGGAATTAAAGTCATGCAGGCTACAGAAAATATGACCATCATGCAACAAATGTTTCAAGAAATGATGGCCAATATGAATAAAATAAATGCTAATATGGAATCAAAAATAAGTGATGTGTAGGTGAGAATAAATGCTAAAATAGAATCGGAGATGAATTGTATGAAAGGAAACATGATGAGCATGGAGGCAAGAATAAATGCTATTATAGAATCAAACCCTAAAATAAATTCTAATATAAATTATAATGAAATGGGAGATGAGGCAACACCAATGCCACAAATAAACTCAACCGAGATAAACCTAAGTAATGATATAATGCAAATTAGTGCTAGCAACCAATGCCAAAAACTCAAAACTTATCCCCAAGCACAAGCTCTGTGAATGTAATGATGATATCCAGAACAAATCACCAGTAGTTCAGAAAAATTTCATGCAAGAAAGAGGCCACATCCACCATGTTAACACACAGCAGAGAGATGACATAGAGAATCATCATAGCACTGTTGAAATGATGAAACTTGATGTGCAAAACTTAGAAAGAAGGATGGATAAAAGTAAAGCAGAGATTCTTTATAACACAAAAATTTTAGCAATATCGACAGAAATCCTGTGCAATCTACAATGTCAGGTAGAGAACTCATACCAATTGATAATTCCACATATGAATAACATTGAATTTAAGTTAGATTGTGGCTTTCAGGAGTATAAAGAAGGACATTCTGATGATATCTTGAATATCAAGGGGAATTAAACCCCCATGATCTTCTTATGGATCACACGTCAAACAACATATGCATGATGGAAAAACAATTCATAGCTGCCAAGTTGGAAGAAATAATCCAAAATATTTCACAAGCCAGTTCTAAAAACCATATACTGAATCTACACATAAACATGCAATGTGTTGAAAGCATTATGGTTGAATACATGGAAGAAGGTACAAAGACAGATAGAATTGGATATATACTTGTAATCATTGCACCACATTCATATGCACTATCAAAGTCACAAACACAACACTGGAAAACTAAGTGACAATCATCAAACTGGAGCATTACCAATCATAATGCCTGTCACAAAATACTGTTCCCGTAGGAAGATTATGTATGAAGACAAAAGTGCAATCAATATATTTGATCATCATGAATGTGTATCATGACACATCAATTCTTCACATGATGAAACTGATGATCAAAATATAAAAAATTATCTTGTAATAAAGAAAAATACCACACCACAATCTGTCAAACAGAAAGGTTTTTGGTACCACAAGTTATGCAATACATATGAAGACTCCTTCACGTTCATTAAGCATGTGAATGACAGTGTTTAAAAGTAAAAGCACATGTTAGGGAAGAACATTCAAAGATTGCAGACAATTGGAACACAAAAAAGTACTATGGATAGAAATTGAATTCACTATGATTTTGTAAGAAGAAAATATATTTATATGTACATAGAGAAATTTGAACAATAATACAGACACTGACAAAGGAAAAGACCTACCCAAAGATATGTCATAAATGAAAACACCTATCTGTTGTATTAAACCTTAGTTTTTTTTTATTATTATTCCTCTAAATATAGAATTTGAACCTAGTGAGCCACTCAACTGAATATAAGTTGTAAGCTAACAGAAAAAAATCTGAGACATGTATAAATTTATTTAGTATTTTCATATTGAATGCATCAAATAGTCATATATTATGAAGACAATTCCAGAGCTACTAAATCTGAGATTAATAAAGGATAAAATTGCAAGCTCAAGTGTAACTTACTATGAAAGAATATCATAGAAATCAGAATCTAAGAATGTCTAAACAAGAATTCAGAATCAGAAACAGAGTGCTAATAAAAACTTCACATCCCAGTAAACCACAGAAAGATAAATATCATAAGTTTAGTAATGTGTATGAGGGAACATATACCATTATTAAGCAAAGAGATTCCAATGCATTTTGGGTAAACCAAGGAAAAGAGGTCCGAGGCACATATAATGTCTGCATCTTAAAATCTTACCTTGGCTGCTAACAACAATTCAAGATAATATCAGGAAGATGTTAACATAGCTGAGATATAAAAAATGGGTAACCTTTGTAACAATAGCAGGTGCAATGTATGAAAAACAGTATATATATACATATATATATGTGTGTGTGTGTGTGTGCATGTGTGTGCATGAACATATCTATATAGTATAGGGTTAGGGATATTAAGTTTGATAAGTATATTTTCCAAGTAAAGCTTAGATGCAATCATGAAAATACCAAGAGACTAACTAAAACAGATATAATTTGATATTTGGCTAGATCTCCATTAAATCCAATAAGCCTCAAAAGAGCAGGGAGAAGGTTTGTGAATAATTTCATGTGCCTTCAGTAACAGAGACACATTCCTGGTTATGCCTCCATTATAAAACCATCAAAGCCATAAATCCAGAACATTATTTGAACTTCCAAACACCAGCTGTTAAATAAAAGGAAAAAATGTTAGGCAGTGGAAAAATTGACATAGCAACCCTTCACCAAGCCCAAAATAATTATACATTTTTAACATATGTGTGATTGTTAAAATTTCAAATCCAGATTAAAATTTTAACTCTGTTAAAGAGAGGGGTGTTGTAAGGGATGATTTACAACCAACCATCACATCTATCCCAATTTTTCTCTATGTTTGAATACAGGCCAATTGGTAGGCAAATAATTTATTCTCCATACCTGTTTATATACATGAAACATACATATAAAACTGATATTTTATCTATTTTGAAAAATATTTTTTGTACATCTTGAAAGCATATCAATTTGTTATCTACACAAACACACTTAATATCACTAACAACTACAATAATAACTAATTGACTGATAAGACAGATATGATCAAAAATCAAAATATACAAAGTCAAAATAGTTGTGAGGTGATCGAGTTTGAATAATGAAGACTAAATAAAAAAAGATAATAATAATAATGACATTTTTTTATTAGTTTATAACAATGGGCTCAAGCCAGCATGAAAAAACAATCTCACATTTTTCACTTGTCTGGGTCTAACAACTAAAACATTTGAACATAAAAAAGACATTATTTTATTTAAAAAAACTGTTCAGTGTTAAAAATAATAAGAATATACATTTCAAAACATAATTTGGGATAAAAAGAAAGTAGAAATTTAATCTCAACTGTTAAAAAAACAAACTTGAATATATAAATAGCAGAAACAAACTAATGGTTTAATTTGTTCTAGAAAGTTTGAATTGGTTGTTATGGAGATAAAAAAAAAAGAAATGTGAAACTACTAGAAATTGATTGTTTCCTTAAGCCATTTTATATATATATTAAAGCCATGATATAAATATTAGTCAATGTAAAGTAGTCATTGCAATGTGTTTGGGGTAAACAAAATATACTGTATTCATCTGATGTCAAATTCAATGCCATTATAAAATTGTCTATGAAAATGTCTACTTTACAAAGTGATGGTGAATATCAATCTTCAATGGATTTATGCTATGTGTTCAGAGGAAATAATTGGTATGTGCTTGCTCTTAACCAACTAGTATGGAGTATATGGATATCAACAGAGTTAGTGGACAAGAACCTAATGTATGGAGATTGGCATTCAAATATATAGACTTATATCTGTGAACAATGCTTGTTTTCCTCAGGAGATATATTATATATTATTTTTTTGATTTATGTGATTTTTATTTTCTATTTTGGTTATTTCTATTTGCAATTTTATGTCTTGGGATTTTTTTTCCTTTGTATATTCAACTTTATCTTCAAATTCAGTTATCTGCATTTTAAGAGTGAAATCAGTTATGTGAAATGTATCAATATGTTGATATATAACAAAGGGAAGGGATCAGAATCAGTAAATATGTATACTTATTAATAAAGGTAAATTTACAGATCCCTCTGGGAATTCAACACTGCTTCATCAAAGTAATCTCAAGTAAGGTTTTAATATAATCAACATTAATTGCAGACTCTAAAACAAACAAAGTTATATTACTTACTATATACTTATAATTTTTTTTATTTCTGGGTGCAAAATTAATCAACTTGGGTGAATGGTCTTTAAAATGTTACTTTTCACTAACTTTAATATGACTTACACACATATATTCATGGAAGCAAGTCATTCTTTTTGAAAACTGACTCCAGCACATAAAAATTATTGTAATAATTATATTAATGGGACAGACTTACAATTACTGAACTCTCAATTTTCTTTTTCCTTTTGTTATATATATATTTAGTGAATTATCTCATCTCATTTTGTATATACTTTATTTTGAATCATTTTGTTTTGTCTATTGTAAATAAAGATTGTTTGAGGACAGACTTCTATCATAAAATCTGGAGCAGGGAGATTTATTGTTTTAGGTCCTCAAAATAATCCTTGTTAACTTAATATTCTTTTTTGTAAATATATGTTACAATACATTATAGTTATTAACAAATGTTAACTTAATATTCTTTCTGTAAATGTAGGCTATTACACATTATAGTTTATTAATAAATGTTACTGCATTGTTAAAATCAATCTGATGTCTGTTCAATCATTATACATTTGCACCATTAAATGTTCAATCATCATCATTGTTATGCATTTGTACCATTAAATGTTCGATCATCATCAACAATATGCATTTGCACCACTAGATGTTTGATCATCACCATCATTATGCATTTGTACCACTAGATGTTTGATCATCATCATCATCATTATGCATTGCTATTCTAAATGGTTGGTCACTATCAATATTTTTCATATTGAAAAATATACTGAAATTTGCTTATATATAGGCAAATGTTGTCAAAGATTAAGTAAGTCCATCCCTGAAGAGAACTGACTGCAAGTACTCCCTGAGTTTGAATTCTGTGCTATAGTGGGACCCAAGGGAAATGTAATGAATATGTCCTAGTCTAAATTACATTGAAATGTCTTGAGTAAATTATAAGCTAGAATATTAAAGGTAGATGTGATTTGAAGCTAAGCATTTCATTGTGACATCTCTAGCATCCAACTCTAGGGCTTAGGTCTGATAGTAGTGAGATACACTCCCTTTATTATATGTCATTTCAGATTCAGTAATATCTAATGCACCCAAATGGGATGTCAAATCATGGATTTCAGGATATGACTTGTTGTAGGTTGTTTGACACATTGGGTTCAAATAATCATTCTATGGCATTCCCCATGGTTTTGTTATATATATATATATATATATATATATACATATGCTTTATTTGTTTTTCTGTTTATATATATATATATATATATATATATATAAAAGAAAAACAGAAATGAAAATAAAGCAGGTCCTAAGATAGATTTAGTATTTAAATATGATCTGGGGTTTTAGTTGTAAGTCTACATGGCTTTAAACTTTGTACATTATATGTGCCAATAATTCTATTGTCTTTCTCCAATGAAAAGGCATTATCCCCATGTCATTGTTTTATCTGGTTGGGATCTTTATATAATGGGGAAAATGTATGGTATTTCCTGAGAGGTTTGTTACTAGGTTGTACTAGGTTGTACAGATTTAACACATACCAAGTCACCTACTCTAAATACATATCCTGTCCAGTGCTGTTTATATCTATAATCTGCCATACAGATTAGTTTTAGTCTAGCTTTATCTCATCTTTGGGACTTATGGTTTCACTCCCAGTTGGTAAAGGTACTGAAATTACTGGTGAGCATATTTTCAAAAATTTAATCATATTGGTGAAAAGCCTGTGGTTCCCTTTGCAAGTTTCATTGATGCTACACAAAATTGTGTCTGTCAAATCTACCCAACTAGATTGTCAGATCCTACAGCTATCTTATATAGATGTCCCATCTCACTTATAATTCTTTCACAAGGATTAGACTTCAGGTTGTGAACTAACATTAACATGTGCCTTATTCCTTGCTTTTCCATCCAGGCCTTCCAGGTTGTGGATGTAAATGCAGTGCCTTTGTCTGATATCATGGTGGATGGGTTTTCTATCTCAGGGAATTGGAACCTTCAGAGAATGCTAATAGTTTCTTGGATGCTCACAGATCTAATGGGATATGCTCAAACATACTTTAAAAATGTCATGAGGAGATACTTATATCTCTTGTATGAAGGCAATGGACCATAATGATCAATGGCAAGTACTTGATTTGGTTCAAAAAGAAGAATGGAAGTAATAGGACCCGTATAAGACTTATTTGGAGGTTCCTCAAAATGCTCTCTTACAGACATGATCAATAGAACTGATGTTGTAGAGCCTCATCTGTTTTTATGGTCCATAATGTTTAAAACAATGTCATGTATGTATCCAACCATTTGGTCTTTAAGTTTGGGAGGAAGATACTTGTATCTCTAGTAAGGCAATGGACCATAATAATCAATGGCAAGTACTTGATTTAGATCAATGGGAATAATGGAAGTTATAGGAACCATATAAGACCTATTTGGAGGTTTACTCTTGGCACAGAGATCACACAGTTTTAAGTCCTTCAAAATGCTCTGTTATAGACCTGGCCATTAGAACTGATGTTGTAGAGCCTCCTCTGTTTTTCATCATCCATAATTTCCAATAGTATCATGTATGTATCCAACCTTGGTCTCTAAGTTTGGGTGGAATCAAAATTCTTCATATCTTCTTATCCTTCCCACTTTCTGGTATAATATGTCATTTTTTAATTCTCTATATTGCCTATAGATAGTGTTTCTTCTGGTTACATGTGCCCTCATTGTCTATGATTGTCATCATTAGTTTTTCATACTGCACGAATCTTTCTTGCCAATATGGTAGATTTCTTGGTGTACTTTTATTGAACTGTTCATTACCTACATGATAATACCAAGGGCCTTTAATACTGAAACAGTAAGATTCGTATTCGAATCTTAAGTTTCACCTTTTTCTGTCGTCTCTCACTGACCGGTCTATCCCGCCCAAATTTAAACTTTTTGATATCGAATTGTGTGTGTAACAATATTAAAAATGTATAAATATATGTACAATTCAGCATAAACATGCACACATTTCGATCTCAAATTAAACACAATAAATAGGGATAAAATAATATAATTTAGATTTCTTTTAGTTATATAATTTTGTATAATTTTAATCATTTATTTTGGATTATAAAGTTCGTATTTGTTGCTTTGTTTAAATTTCGTTTAATAATAATTCTAAAAAAATATCTGATGTAATATTTAATTAAAAGTTAAAATAATCTTATGTTCCCTTTTTGTTTTTGAAATTTAAAAGCATCGGTCAGTGATAGATAATAGATTAATTAAAGAAAAATTCCCCAAAATTAATTAGTAAATGTAAAATGTAAACAATAGAACGGCAGCTTTCTATAATTAAAACCAACAAAATACATTGATTATCCTCAGGGCAGATTAAGTAAAACCTAAAAATATCTTAACAAAATGTGAAAGATCAAGATAAAAAAAGAGGCCATCTTAGACTTGCTGGAGACATTGACTTAAACTTTAGATTTGCTCTCGATCACTGAGAGTCTCCAAAAATAATAAAATAATTTGTTCCTGCCAAGGTATGACCGAGTAAAGCACCTAGATTATTCTCCATCGGGAGGTGGCCTATCGGATGTCAAACTTTCCATTGCCCATCATAAATTAACCATGAAGATCTGCTGCCTGAAATAAATGAGAAAGCTGCTGCTGCTGTGAAAGTAAAATGAAACATCTAAATACAAGAAAGAATGGCCACTCATGAACTATTTTTTACTTAACCAATGGACTCGGAAAACTTCTTATAAAACAGGTACCTGTCTGTATTCAAACTCTAGAGTACTCTAATAATATGCTATAGCTCTTCTTCATAATAATTATCTAAATTGTAAAATGTAAAACTATCATTTGTATAACTAAAATTGAATAATTAATTTAATGTGTAAATTTCTCTAATAATCTAGCTTACCTCACTCTATCTTTCTTGGGTGCATATTTCTCAAATCTACATTTTATCTATAGTTATTATTTAATTATTGCCTGCTCATAACTGTCTCAATTTTCAAAGTTTAAATCTATGATCGCTTGGAACAGTGAATGCGTGTCAAATTTTCATTAATATTTGCTTTCATAACTAACTTAACTTTCATATAAATCGACACACATTCAATGCTTCATTTATTGTGATGCAGGAGTCTACAACTTCGCAAATGGCTGGCATATTAGTTGTAATAACCCCCAGTTTAGATATGTTTTGTATATATTAAATTTTAATGAATAATTCCATCAAATTACATTTCTTTGAGAGTCGCCAACGTTCTTTAGTAAATGTTGATAATGTAGGCCTAGTTAGAAATCTATTTTAAATCTCATCATAATCGTTTATACAGTATACATGCGCTACGTTTTAGAGACGCGATGACCCATTCTGCCGTGAAATTTCCGGATTCTTCAGGGTTGAAATTAGCCCCAGTCGTCCTACACAAGCGGGCATAATGGGTGCTCCCGTAGGACTTGACAATGTCATGCAGCCAGCCGGCAAAACTGCGACACGGACCGCTTGTCCCTGGTTATGCTTATGTGACACCTTACTTCGTCGGGCCGATGGCAGAGACCAGCCTGACATCCTTATAAACTCATTCGCGGCATTGCAGTTTCGATATACTGCCATTCCATATCGCATTTCTAAAGCATACCACGTGTTCCTTTACTTAGTTTTATTATTCTATATATCACTCCGCCTCTGCATTATCTTCATAATTCACTCTCAAATAAATGTTTGCCCTTAGTTATAAATAAATATTTTAATTAAATAAATATATGTCCGCTGCTACTCTTAAACCCATACTTTAGACTCTTGCATTGCAAAGGTATAAATTTCTCCAGGCATGCATTAGAAATACTCACTCGAGAATTTTAGGTAGCTAGATTACGCCTTCAAATAAATGTATTCCTTTTGTAAACATTACAGTATCAGAAATACCACTACTGAAATCATCAATATAAAATAATGTCTAAATAAATAAATGTATTCTTTAAAATATAATCATGTCGCAAATCCCGCTACTGAAGCTTTAAATCCACAAATATTATTAGTAAATGATTGTTTTATTAAAATGTATTAATAAATAATTTTAAACTATACGTCTGCAGTTACGTTTCATTCATTCGATACCCATTCTATATACTATTTCCTCGATTATGTAAATATGAATGTTTAATTAATATTACTTTGATTATTGGCTAACTCGAGAATAAAATCATGAGTCTCTTGCATATCCCTGACCACCGTGCCTAAGGAAATATTTACTAATGTTGCATCAGATGCGTTGTTTCGTGGATTGTATTGTGGAACCGATAAACTATGTTCGAACTCAGTACCATGGGTGGCTTTGCTACTCAATGGTGCTGCTGTTCTGTATGGTGGTCCAATTCTGCACTATGTTTATGAGTCACACGTTTTCTGACCGTTACATAGTTAAATTTTTTTTTAGCGTTTGGTGCCCAACATGGGACTTTCGATGCAAAAAAAAACCATATATACCCTGAGCAAAATATAACGCAAATTTCTTTTAGCATTCGTTACTCGAGTTGGCTAATTATTCTATATATATACGATTTTGTTTTGATAAAAATAATGAAAAAAAAGTAAATCGAGTGAAATAATGTGGGTCGAATGAATGAAAGGACAGCAGGTGTAATAACAAATTTAAGGAAAGCAGGGATGTGTGTGTAATTTAAGAAGGAATGAAAATACTTGGATCTAATGAAATATTTTGCTTTATATATATATGTCAAAAAAAAGTAATCAGTCGTTAAATGAGAAAGCAAGTAGCATTGATTTTTTTTATTAAATTACCATTATATATAGCATAGACAGCAGAAGCTTGTTATATATGTTAATAGTAAATATTTTGTTAAAGTACAAATATATATATCATAGACAGCAGTAGCTTATTACACGCGTAACCAGTAGTGCGCTATAATATATATGTTAAATATGTTAAATGCAGCAATATAAAGATAAGGCAATGTAGAGTAGGTGAGGGCAGCGAAAGAGTGTTATAGGGCCAATATACCAGTGGGGAGTAGTCAAATGCTAGTAGTATAAAATAAATAAATCATATTAAGAAAATGGAAATCAGAAAATATTGATATCCGGCAAGAAAATTAACTGAAGCTTTGGAGTTGACACCCGAGCAAAGGGAAGCTCCGCAACAATACAGAGGATCGATGAACATTAATTTCAAGTTCATTGAGGAAATACTCAGACAGAATATGCAAGAAATGAAGAAAATGTATGAGGAGGAAATGAGAAAAAGAAGAGATGAAGAATCAAAACAGAGACAAGAAGAAGAAAAGAGAAGAGTTAGAGAATATCAGGAATTTAAAGACATTATGTGGAGAGAGTTAGAAGCCATAAAGGAACATCTTGGAATATCCCCAGCTAGTAAAAAGGAAGAAGAGATTAAAGATATGGAAAAGGAAAGGAAGTCAGAGAGCTCAGATGAACTGATGATAGTAGAAGGGCAAGCAGGTAGTGTAGTAAATATGAAAAAGTGTGATGAGCAAAGAAACCTCATTCCAGCCGATGAAGGCCCTCAAGAACCAGAGAAGGCAGTCAGCATTAAAGAAGAGATGAAGATGGACACCGGACACCAAGGCTATTTAGCAAAAAAAATGATCCACATCAAAATCTTTAGAGGGGAGATAGGAGAAAATCCTCAAGCCCACTTAGAGAGCTTGAAAAAGTTCTTCCAAGTTCATAAGACAGGGCTGGATGAGCAGATAGCGATAGCCAGTTACCATCTTCAGGGATCTTCCAAGGACTGGTGGAATATGGTGATATGGAAGCCTAAAACCATAGAAAAATACAAAGATGTGTTAATGAAGCATTACTGGAGCCACGAGCATCAAAGCGGTATCTACTATACGCTCTGCCAGGAAAAATATGGGACGATACTCCAAGAAACGCACACACAGTTTTTCCTCCGCAAAGCGAACCGGTTTAAATCCTTTATAACATTCGCCTTTTCGGATTCACACATCATAGGGACCATTCAGTGTAGTATGCCACTAACCATCCAACAATTAATGGCAGGTAGTCAGATAAAAGACATCGAAGAAATGATTGAATTTCTCACTACCTTGGATTTGAACCATTGGGCTAAAGAAACACCTGATAGAGGGTGAAGATTAGAAAACCCAAAGCCGCATTCATCGATGACAAAAGATTGGTATTATCCACCTGACCCGGGGTTGTAAAAATATTAGACTATTAGGACGGTTATTAAACATATATGAAAATATTAAAATGAACTTGATATAATGAACTTGGTTGAATGGATTGTACTTTAGTCAAATAGGATTTTAGATAGAAATTTTATTTTATATATTGTTGTTTTAATTACTATTACTACTAAAAAAAATTTTTTATATATTATACTAACTAATCCTATTCTAAGAATTTTTATATATATATACATTCAGTTTAACTAATTATTACTATGATTTTAACCAGACACGGCAAAATTAGGCCATTTTAATTAAACTATAAATTCTAGATCCGGGTATAGAAATTGTTCATTGCTTCATGTAATCTCTGCTTTCTATATTTCAATATATCTGTAAAAAAAAATAATAATTTTTTTCGTATTTAAATTATGTAATGTAAAATTTTTTTTTCTCTTTCTTGTTTCCTTTTGTCCTCCCTTAATTGTTCACGGGTAGTACGGGGAAATGAAACAGTAAGATTCGTATTCGAATCGTAAGTTTCACCTTTTTCTGTCGTCTCTCACTGACCGGTCTATCCCGCCCAAATTTAAACTTTTTGATATCGAATTGTGTGTGTAACAATATTAAAAATGTATAAATATATGTAGAATTCAGCATAAACACGCACACATTTCGATCTCAAATTAAACGCAATAAATAGGGATAAAATAATATAATTTAGATTTCTTTTAGTTAAATAATTTTTATAATTTTAATCATTTATTTTGGATTATAAAGTTTATATTTGTTGCTTTGTTTAAATTTCGTTTAATAATAATTCTAAAAAAATATCTGATGTAATATTTAATTAAAAGTTAAAATAATCTTATGTTCCCTTTTTGTTTTTGAAATTTAAAAGCATCGGTCAGTGATAGATAATAGATTAATTAAAGAAAAATTCCCCAAAATTAATTAGTAAATGTAAAATGTAAACAATAGAACGGCAGCTTTCTATAATTAAAACCAACAAAATACATTGATTATCCTCAGGGCAGATTAAGTAGAACCTAAAAATATCTTAACAAAAATGTGAAAGATCAAGATAAAAAAAGAGGCCATCTTAGACTTGCTGGAGACATTGACTTAAACTTTAGCTTTGCTCTCGATCACTGAGAGTCTCCAAAAATAATAAAATAATTTGTTCCTGCCAAGGTATGACCGAGTAAAGCACCTAGATTATTCTCCATCGGGAGGTGGCCTATCGGATGTCAAACTTTCCATTGCCCATCATAAATTAACCATGAAGATCTGCTGCCTGAAATAAATGAGAAAGCTACTGCTGCTGTGAAAGTAAAATGAAACGTCTAAATACAAGAAAGAATGGCCACTCATGAACTATTTTCTACTTAACCAATGGACTCGGAAAACTTCTTATAAAACAGGTACCTGTCTGTATTCAAACTCTAGAGTACTCTAATAATATGCTATAGCTCTTCTTCATAATACTTATCTAAATTATAAAATGTAAAACTATCATTTGTATAACTAAAATTGAATAATTAATTTAATGTGTAAATTTCTCTAATAATCTAGCTTACCTCACTCTATCTTTCTTGGGTGCATATTTCTCAAATCTACATTTTATCTATAGTTATTATTTAATTATTGCCTGCTCATAACTGTCTCAATTTTCAAAGTTTAAATCTATGATCGCTTGGAACAGTGAATGCGTGTCAAATTTTCATTAATATTTGCTTTCATAACTAACTTAACTTTCATATAAATCGATACGCATTCAATGCTTCATTTATTGTGATGCAGGAGTCTACAACTTCGCAAATGGCTGGCATATTAGTTGTAATAACTCCCAGTTTAGATATGTTTTGTATATATTAAATCTTAATGAATAATTCCATCAAATTACATTTCTTTGAGAGTCGCCAACGTTCTTTAGTAAATGTTGATAATGTAGGGCCTAGTTAGAAATCTATTTTAAATCTCATCATAATCGTTTATACAGTATACATGCGCTACGTTTTAGAGATGTGATGACCCATTCTGCCGTGAAATTTCTGGATTCTTCAGGGTTGAAATTAACCCCAGTCGTCCTACACAAGCGGGCATAATGGGTGCTCCCATAGGACTTGACAATGTCATGCAGCCAGCCGGCAAAACTGCGACACGGACCGCTTGTCCCTGGTTATGCTTATCTGACACCTTACTTCGTCGGGCCGATGGCAGAGACCAGTCCGACATCCTTATAAACTCATTCATGGCATTGCAGTTTCGATATACTGCCATTCCATATCGCCTTTCTAAAGCGTACCACGTGTTCCTTGACTTAGTTTTATTATTCTATATATCACTCCGCCTCTGCATTATCTTCATAATTCACTCTCAAATAAATGTTTGCCCTTAGTTATAAATAAATATTTTAATTAAATAAATATATGTCCACCGCTACTCTTAAACCCATACTTTAGACTCTTGCATTGCAAAGGTATAAATCCCTCCAGGCATGCATTAGAAATACTCACTCGAGAATTTTAGATAGCTAGATTACGCCTTCAAATAAATGTATTCCTTTTGTAAACATTACAGTATCGGAAATACCGCTACTGAAATCATCAATATAAAATAATGTCTAAATAAATAAATGTATTCTTTAAAATATAATCATGTCGCACATCCCACTACTGAAGCTTTAAATCCACAAATATTATTAGTAAATGATTGTTTTATTAAAATGTATTAATAAATAATTTTAAACTATACGTCTGCAGTTACGTTTCATTCATTTGATACCCATTCTATATACTATTTCCTCGATTATGTAAATATGAATGTTTAATTAATATTAGTTTGATTATTGGCTAACTCGAGAATAAAATCATGAGTCTCTTGCATATCCCTGGCCACCGTGCCTAAGGAAATATTTACTAATGTTGCATCAGATGCGTTGTTTCATGGATTGTATTGTGGAACCGATAAACTATGTTCAAACTCAGTACCACGGGTGGCTTCGTTACTCGATGGTGCTGCTGTTCTGTATGGTGGTCAAATTCTGCACTATGTTTACGAGTCACACATTTTCTGACCGTTACAATACCGGGGTATTTTCTGCTTCTAGTATAATCAGGTTTCTGCTTAAAATGTCAGCTACAATATTTTCTGAACTGGGGTAAAACTTTATCGTCAAACCTCTGGAGAGACAAACTTTATCTTAGCAATCTATCATTTGTCAAATAAGTCATTTTTAAAAAATCAAGACATCGATCTGTGATAATGGTAAGCTGTGATCCCAAAAAAAATTATTTTAATTTTTCACAGGCCTACTCTATTGCTAGAGTCTCCTGTTCAGTTATAGTATAGTGGATTTCCAGCCTTTTTAATGTCTTATTAATTTGCTGTATCTCATTAATTTTGAACAAAATATACCCAGACAGCTACAATCTGTCTGTACATAAAAAGGTTGTTTAAATTTGTGCTGGCTGAGAATAACTGTCTGATAAAACTTCTTAACTTTTTCAAACTCATGGTGACTCCTTTCATCTCATTCCCACTTGGCCTCTTTTTTTTTATATTTACCAGTCCGGCAGTGTCTAGTATGAAACCGGGTAAAAAAGACCCTAGAAAATATCATATCTGTTTACTTGTAGTAGGTGTTGGGAATTTCTGAATAGCAGCTATGTTACTGGGATGCATTCTCACTTTCTTCTGCTTACCAAGTAATCCAAAAATAATATTTCACTTTGTATAAACTTACTCTTTTGCAGGTTCAGAGTAATATTTTTTCTCAAGCACTCTCTAAAGTAACTCCTTATGTTCTGTATGGGTTCGGAAAGGCATTTGGATGCTACCACCACATTGCCCCATGTAAAACACTAAATGTTCTTTGATTTCATCTGACAGGATCTGGTCTAAACACCTCATTAGCAGATTATTGTATGGGAAGGATCACTTAGAAATAATTACCCATTTTAACATATTCTTTAGTTGTTCCTCCACTGCATTTCTGCATTAATGTGATATAGGGTATGCTTGAGCTTGATATGATTGGTCTTACATAAGCTTTATCCTATGCTCATATCCGATAACTCCAGGAACTTCTGAAAATATACTTTCATATGTGTCCAATAATTACTTCAACTGTTACCCATTCTTATTCCCATTCCATGTTCCATCACCTTTTTCTCTATTTCTATCCCTGCACTTTCTGCATCACACTCCACATTACCATCATTTGCCTCACAGACATCAAGTGGTATTTCTGCCTTGTTAATTCTCACCTGTCACTTTTCATACTCTAGCATGCATCCTGCTTTACACATAAAGTCTGACTCCAGTATAGCATCATGTATTAGTCCCTCTAAAATCAACATAATGTGGTAGTATTCCTTTCCTGCTATACTCATACTCATCCAAGCTTGTTTCGATGCTAGCTTGGCTTGTTTTCCATTTGCCAACATTACATAGACATTATTTAGTGGCAAGATTTTGATTTTCAAATTACTCTGACCTATTTTATTAAAAGTTTTCTGTGAAATCCCTGATACTTGACTTCCTGAGTCAGGCAGTGCATTAACCACTGTTTCTTCAATTCTTACTTCTATTTTAGGACATGGCTGAAATTCCATTCTCAACTCCTTCTTCTCCTCATTTTGTATAAAGTTTGCTACTTGCCCATGAGTATCCTCAGCATTTTGTTCTTTTTTCTGATTTTCCTCATACTGTCTATCACTGTCCAATGTCATGAGTATTTCTGTGGTTTGTTCTATGGTATACTTCCCCATTATTATCTTGTGAACATTTTCCAGAAAACCATCTTACTATATGTAGAATCTGTTGTTTAGATAGCTTGTATGCTGTAACCCTTCTTATTTTCACCACTTGTTTGTGAAAATATGTACTCGATAACTCTCCTGTTCACCATATGTCCTGTGCTACTTGATGCTTAAAAATCTCCTGAAGTCCCTCCTCCCAATAGCTTGCCATCAATGCTTGTTTGTATTCCTCATTGTTTGTTGTTTTTATTCTCATTGACTTTCACCTTTTTTCCACCTCATCCTGTATGTAGCTACTGGCTATACTAACTTTAATCGATTTGCTGAATTCATTACATGAGAAAAACTGTTCCAAGCTCTCTAAGTGTCTATTTGGTATTTCCCCTCTGCTTCTTGAAAAAATCTTTATTTTTATAACCTGGCTCGCCATTTCCATTTCACTACTAATCTATCTAGTTTTATTTAAACAATAAAATTCCTTTTTGCTATTTTAATTAAAATGTATGATTTGCTCTTTTTGTTCATCTATCATAATTCACCTGGAGTGTCCCTTTCTTTTTTTAATGATTATGTCTCCACATTTTATATAGTTATACAAAAATCACTTTTTATTGGTTGTGCCAATTTAGCCAGTTCTCTAAAACAATACTATGATGCTCTCTAACTTAAATTGATTGTTCTCTAATGATCCTTTTCACTAAGTGTCACTTACGGTAGTTACGACTGACTTTGGCCATGCCTTTTGAAATGTCCAATTACAGCCCACATCAGTCCTGTCATTTGAAATGTCCAATTTTGGCCCACATTGATGTGCCAATTGAACTGTCCACCTTCCTCCTTTAATATTATAAAGAATATATATACTTTTGTATTTTCCTTATTAACAAACTTTTCTATCTCTGAAGATTTCTGGTCCATCAGGTGGAGTGAATACTATCATTAATAGCAAGCCACCAATAACATAAACACTTGGCTATTAAATTAAAACACTGGCCAACTGAGCACTTTATTTATTTTAAGGAGATTCCTTTAGGGGCCAGTTAATCACGAAATAATTAACATGCCTCCTTGACCAGCAACGAATCTAGTACCTAAAATCCCAGCTAACTCATCGAATTGTAGCTGTCTTAGAAATATTTGCCCATTCTAAAAATTCTATTTCTTAATAATATATAAAAAAAAATTACTTTCCACACAATAAAACATTTGCAGCATTCAAAATCCTTATTTCAAAATATACTCTTATTCTTTTAGTTTCAACTTAAATCACTTCTTAATAATGACTAAATATTTCAATCCCTGCTCTATTTCTGTAAATTAAATGTATTATTTTATAATAAAGGTATATGTTCCTTCTATAGCATAAATATTTCAATAACACTTTGAATCTCATTGTTTTTTTCTTAAATGAGCATTTTATACCATATTAAAAGCATATGATCATTCTAGTAATAATATTTCAATACTAATTTAACCCCCACTCTCTTAACATAATCGTTTTGTCTCATAATACAACCATGCACACACTTTTTAGTTAAGTAAATATTTTAATACTTTTGACATAAAATAAAACACAAAACATATTTAATTAAGATTCACACACACAAATAATAATTCTGCATAAAAGTTGGACAATGGAGCTAATATAATTTATACCCTGAAGATAATAGTTTGTGAGAAGTTAAAAGTTAATAGGTTTTTTTTATTATTTATTTATCTACCACGGCTTATAAATCAAGAATTGGAGCATAAGAAAATAAAATGTTACCTAGGATTTGCATGGGTATGACAAAATGTAGCTTCTGTAAAATGTTGGTTCCAACCAGTTGGTGCTAATTCCTCATAGATCCTTCCTTACTTTGTGATATTATATGAACTCTCATGGATGTCAGCATGGACACTCTGCTGTTCCTTACACTTCACCTGAACATGGTTTGTCCTTCGAACTATCTGCTGGTGGTACCACAGAGAAGGTTCAGACTGGCTGCACGATTCGATGGGTTCAGCAATGCATCATTCTCTTCTAATAGTAGCTTCTGTAATTTTCTGGGGTCAAACAATTTATTATGCAATTTATTTCCAATTAATATCTTTTGATTCAACTTATTTCTGATCAAATTTATTTCTAATTTGATTAATAATTTTTTATTATCTTCTATAACAATACAAAGTTCTCCTTTTTATACCCGGCACTTCTTATCTTGTGGATCCATCGTACATTCTATTTCGCTTCGATTGGATTTCTGTTTCTTTTATTTAAAATCTCTGATCCTTTTCATTGGTCGTTGGTTTAAGTGAATAGTAATATTTAGTTTCTTTATTAATTTTCCCTTAGCCATTTAATTAGATTTCTTTTTGTTTTATTACATTAGCTCTCCATTGTCTTTTAAAATTCCTTTTCTTTTTTCAAAATCTATTTATGCACACACACATTCAATCTTTTTATTATAAGACAAAACAAACTCCTTTTTTTTTTTACTTTTATTATGAATTAATTAAAAGTAATATTAAATCATTTTTATTTCAATTCCTTTTTTTTTATTTAACAATAAGCCCCCCTACTCTAATCTTTTGTTCTTAATTTTCTTTTTCTTCAAACTTTTAAAACTTTTATTTTTACTTTATTTTTTTTTTGTTGTTGTTGTTTAATTTCGTTTTTTTTTAAAAAATGGAATTTCCTAAGTATTTTTACTCTTAAAACACTAAAACACTCTGTAACGATGTACCTCAATACATATATATATATGTTAAAATGAAGATTTGCATGGGTTAAATATATAAGATACATATTTTGCGGGTTCATCCGTGTTAAAAACTTTCAATATTAATATACTGATGTTTCGACTTGGTCACACAAGCCATCCACAGAGTTATAAAAGATGGATGGCTTGTGTGACCAAGTTGAAACATCATTATATTAATATTAAAAGTTTTTAACACGGATGAACCCGCAAAATATGTATTTTATATATATATATAAACAATAAGATTTTCCCACATTCATAATGCTATATAAATATTCAAATATTTATTTAAAATTTTAAAATCTATTAAAGATAAATTTACATTTTTTTACACAGATAGTAACTATAATGAGAGAATTTGAGTATTTGAGTTGGATAGATCAAGATGTTTAAGAATGAGGTGACTTAACTTTAAGTGAAAATGTTCATTGTTGTAAATGAAGAAGATTGAAATGAGGCTGAGAAGAAGGTATTGATGAATGAGAAATTTCTAATTTATCTGAAGAAATATATGGTCTAGGAGGAATATCAATATTTTCAATAAATAATGGAGCTGGTTCTTCATGATTATGATTTTTTTGGAAGCAACGACTAATCCCAAACATAATCCATATCATTAGTAACAAAAAAAAAGTAATTCCAGAACATATTCCTGCTTTAACATAAGGTGGATCTAAAAATATATATACATAAGGATTAATTTGAAGATCAATGCTCTAAAAAATTGTATAATTTTTATGCAACTTTCACATTGGCTTACATGGACAAGTCTCATCACTTTGATCTCCACAGTTGTTATGGGCATCACACACTACATCCTGGGAAATACAATGAGTGTTAGTACACATAAAACCATCCCATTCACAATTATCTGGAAAAAAGAAGACTGTGGACATCCTTATTAAAATAATATAAGCAATTATAGATTAATTTTACAAGCAGGAATACACCAATAGCCTTTTTCCCTTTCTTTTATAAAAATTTAAAAAAATACTTTTTTTTCCTCAAAAAAAAAAAAAAAAAACAGTCTTAAAAGAATTGTGAAAACATTTTAATTAGTTTTCAACAGATTTTGCTCTTTAAATTCCTGATGTTTCTATGTCATATCAGTGTAATCTTTTGATTTTCAAAAATAACTAATCATGCAAATGCTTAAGTAGATTATAGTGTTTTACACCATACTTTAGAAATGATCTTGCAGTAGAGCTTTGATTAAACTTGTAACTATTACATATCTGAATTGTAAAGCAGAATAGACAAATGGTTGTATTTAAAATTTAACAATTTTTATATTTTATTTCATTATTTTAATATTTCTAATCATCTTTCAAATAAGACATTCATATTAATGCTTTTATCCATACATCTTTTTGTTTATTAATATATTTATTTTATATATTAATCATTTCTACCTATAATTGTTTATATATATATATATATAATGTGAGCATGAAAGAATCCTTATTAGTGAAAAAAGAAAAAGCACCATGTATTGAAATATGAACACACAAGCATCATTTTATTTTTATTTCTCTCAATCCATTAATTTAGTAGAGGGTTAAACAGAATATCTAAATGATAAATTGTGACATAAACTTGATTGTTCATATTAGATGATGAAATAAATCACCAAATCAGATCTTATATATCTTTTAATATTTTTATTTAAATGTACATGCAATCACAGTGTGAACTAAAAATAGCACAAATTTTTGGTATTAAAATTTTTCCAAACTTTTCATTTTGAAAAAAAAAATGAAAATCATCATTTCATCAAATTATACTTGTATCATTTATTAATTTGCTTTTGTAGGTTTTATGCTATTAATCTGCGTCTTTCTTTGTTTCATGTGACGCTCCTTTTCACATACTGAGAACTATAGGAATGCTTCCAAGATTATTACCATTCACTACTACTGAATTTGTCTATTTTTTTAAAATGAACGTTTTTTGTAAAAATAAGAATCATTTGAAAATACCTGCTTTAATAATTGTGTCATTGCCAGGAATGAATTTAATGTAAACAAAAATGAAAAAAAACCCAGTGAAAATTATATCCAAAAACATGATTTTCATTTATTTAATATATCCCTTTTACTTTATTAAACATGTTAACTTTACATTCAATTTATAATTTGCTTAATATTTATATCATTCAATTTTAATACTTTACCATTTAATAATTCTCCTACATTCAATTTATTTTATTCTTGCATTATGTTAATAGTTGCATACTATATTTTTTCTAAAACAAGATATCTGTACCTATTGCAAATTGTTTAGTCTCAAATTATTGTTTACTACATTCTTTTTACATTGTATTTAAATAATAGACATTTGATATTTCTTAATTTTATTTCCTTTATGCATTTTACAGATATATTATTTTGTGATTTATTCTTTTCTCTGTCATTGTGTCAAACAATAAAATTACTTAACAATGAAATTTGAGAATGAAAATGGATATAGAATTAAGTATCATTCTATTAAATTGTGAAATTTGTTTAATAATTTTATTCATTTACAAAATTTATTAGAAGCTAAGTATCTAAATGTTTAAATTTTCAATGCAAACTTTTTTTATGAATACTATATTTGCTTCTATACTGGTCTTTATTTTACTATAGATTATGAATCATCTTTGTCAGCATTTCTCAAACTTTTTGATATGAAGGTCTCCTGAAAAATGCTATTTTCTGGTCCTCAACAACTAGCAATGTATTTACAAAGTAATATATATATATAGTTTGATCTCTTAAAATAACATTGCATGGGATCTTGTAACAAACTTAATGCATCAATTTTGATAAATGAGACAACATTTTCAGAACAACTTTCTTCTGATCAGAATATTATCTAACATTCACTTTAAAAGTGAATTCATTTCCTTTTTAGAATATTGAAAATGAGTTCAATTCAGTCTTTATACACAAATTTATTTTGTGCCAGTGACTTTCATCACCACAGGACTTTTTTGAAACCCCCTCGCAAAAAATTCGGTGGCCCCCTGGGTTCAGCTCACAATAATTAGCACCTGCATTTTGTGCAAACTAGTTGACTATTTTTCATATCCATTTGATCAATTTTCATTTTTAAATTTATATTCATTACAAATTATTAGACTTGCCAAGTTTTATCTTAATTATCTTTTATTAGTAAGTGTGGGAATTAAATACTTGTTCACTGTGTTTCTATTTTATTTGTTACATTAACATATGTTGCAAACTATTAGAACGTTGTCTTGTGTTGTCCTATAAATAATATTTTAATAATTGCCTAATTTGCTTTGAAAGATGATCTATTCATTGATGAATAATTAAATTGTCTATATATGCTTTACTCTTTCAACACCAATTTATACCTATCTGCATTTAAATTTATAGTTCAATTATATGCAGGTCCTTATCAATTTCATCATATATGATAAATTTAATTCACTCTGATATGCATCTTTATTAAAATTCCATTCATTTTAATAACAATTTACGTTTATATGAAAGGAATGAACGAAAGCCACATCTCCATATTGTACAGATCTCGTTTATCATAACTATCCAGTTCATTTTATAGATGTATTACTCTATACTTTGTTTAAACAATTATCGTATAATAATTCATTCTGATAACCAATGTGTTGAAATTTTGCTTACTTATTGATCATTCTTTATCACCTCTATAAAATAAAAATATTATTACTATTACTAAGGAGAATTTACTGCATGGCTTTCAATTTTTCACTTATCTTTAATATCTCGCATTCGCTGCCTAAAAATAGCAATAATCATGAAATTGAGTGAATAAATTATTAGCAAATAATATCTTTGGAACTGTATTAAAATATATACATATTTCCAAAAATCATTAATCTCTCTCAAAACTTGGTTTGCCATTTGACTATGCAATAAAGTGGGAAAGGTTCTATGTAATTCAGTATTGTTTAATGAGCCTTGACATGTGCATCTTTTATAGGGGGAGGGAAGGAATGCAATGATTGTTAACTAAAGTTCTAATGGGAAAGAAATATTTATGTTTATATATCATAAATGGATAAAACGTATCTTTTGGGAGAATTATTATTATAGACTGTTTGAAAAGAATCTACTATATTTCAATTATTGGGGGATTATTACGATTTTATTAAAAGCCAGTGGGTTTCAAGTATATTTGAACAAATTAGGGTAACTCAAAATTTGTTTAATATACTCTGTCATGTATAATTTTTTTAATTGTATTTTTTTTAGTGTGATCAAAAGTCTCAGAGGGAAAGAAAGAAACAATTGTTCGTAGTTTTAGCTAGCAATAGAAGGGCAGACATTTGTCATCAATTTAAATTCTTTTGATTAGTTATTAGTTTGGGTTCGTTTGTTTTTTGTTTCGAATAACCAAATTATCGAAATGATAAAGTAATTTAAATTGTTTGAGAATATGTAAATAAATGTCAATGTGTAATATATTTTAATTTCATGAAAAAAAAAATAACATTTTACAAACATTATTATTATAAATTTATTTAAACGCACATTGATTACGTAAATAATATTCATTAAGGCTGTAGCCTCAAGTACATGCGTATAAAAATGCGATAGTAGGGACCTCTACAAGTCTTAAACCACAAGCTTATTCTGGTTTAAGACCTGTAGAGGTCCCTACTATCGCATTTTTATACGCATGTGCTTAAGGCTGCCTTAATAAACATTATTATTATTAGTGATAATAGTAGTAGTAGTAATGAGAAGTAGTTATCAAATTTAGGAATGAATGGAAATGGAATCTTTACAAACATATATGCATTTGTTGAAGTGTCAATTGGTATTACTTGCAATGTATTGATATTTACCATATCATGAATTTTATTTTTGCTAGGCATTTTAATAAAAATTATAGATATGATATACTTATTTTTATAAAAGCAATTTTTGTAATATGAATGTACACATACCTAACGTATATAGGTGTCTTTAATTATTTATGGAGAGTTATATTCCTTCTTAATATATTGTTGTGGTTTTGCATTATTATATTCTAGATCGGAAATTATGATATTGCTCATTTAGCAGTATTTAGAGTAGGCATAACTTTCTATAGTTGAACTATTAGAAAAAAACTTTTTTATTTGAGATTTAATAGTTATAACACTCTTGATTGTGATGGGAAGGCAATCATGTGAAATCCAGCAATATTGTTCAAGAGATTGCGTGATTGGTTGCCCATAATATCTGCCATTCGTGAAATATGATTTTTGTATAATATTATATATCTTTTTCTCACTTACCATCGTTATAATTGTTATATCCAAATATATGCATGTATATTTTGCATAATCCATGCATGCACATATGTATTTGAAAATCCTTAAACACTTTGTAGGTTTTGAATTTGGAAAATATGAAGAAAATAAGTTGCTTCTTAATAATCGTTATCAATGTAATAATTGATATGTTTCAATATTTGTGATTTTATCAAAAGATACTTAAATTCAACCCTAATTTATCAATCATAATTCTGTCATCAAAATAAACAAATAATTGAATATTTTTTTATTTAAAAAAAGGCATTCGTAAGAGGTTTGAATACCAGATGTTACAAAGGTGGGCCATAATCCATGAACCTTGAGCTCCAAAGTCTGCCATTCTACCACTGGACCAACCACATAGGATACTTCTAGCATAAGGCATGCATGGAATAAATTATTTATAAAATTAAATAAATAGTATTTTGTGATTTTCTCTTTTATGAGATTTTTTATTAAAGTTAATGTATAATTCTAGGTTTTTTTTTACCTTTACGAAAATAGATAATTCAGCAACGTTTATATATTTATTTTTCTTACTATGAATAATTTATCTCAAAATATTTTTAAATATTTTATCTATCAATTACTCACTGAATCTTAATTATTTAATATCATTGCCTGATGAGCCTCGATGGCTTAATTATATTGTCGTAACAATTTACATGCATATCGGCATGTATTTGGATATGGCTCAATCTTGGTTCAGGAACATTTATATTTTAATACTTTAATAATTAAGGAAATTGTAAAATTAACAGTAAGTTTGGATTTTTATACAATTGATTGTTAATAAACTACTGTTGACAGAAGCCCCATACTCACACACCACCCTTAGTTTATAATTATTTCAACACTATACAATGTCTCATTAATTTTCAATGGTTAAATGATTATGCTTATAAACTAATTTTAATGCCATGTAAATGATTTCTTCTTAGAAAGATTAATGACTGAAAGACATAATTTGCTTTGAATCTCAATCAAAAATGCGACCACAGTTTTTGATATATGCTTAATAAATTTATGACACTCTCTGTCACATTCTCCATTATTGTGCATGCATATAGAAGATATAATCATAGTATATATATATATTCATACTATATGTATAATGAAATGAATAATATCATTCATTTTACTATCAGTTATGAAATCCCTTCCACATGGTTGTGAGCTATTCGTTTTTTTTTAAAAAAAGAGTATTAAATGTAATAATAACAAATACATTCAAATGTTAGAATAAAATATTATTTGTTATATTTTTAAATAATATTAATAGTTTTTTTTAAAAACGTTTAATGCAATACAGAGAGCCTATCAGCTATTGGTACGCTCTCTGTATTGCATTTTTGTAATTACAAGCTTATAAAAGTAATGTCACGTTATATACGACTTCGACTTGCTTTTTAATTATTAAAAACGTTTAAATTTAAGCGGAACTAGTAAACTATATAAATTATATTAAAATTGTTTCTTTTATCAAAGATTAAAAGAATGTAAGGAATATATTAAAGAATAACTCGGTTAAAAAAATAGATTTTAAATAATTAAATTTAAAATAAATTAATAAAATTAGCCTATTTTAAGATATGAGATTCAAAAACTAAAAAAAAAATTCAAGCAATTCAATAAATACAGTGTTTTGTCTATAAATTTAATCAATTAATCTGAATAAAATTAGTAAAGTCCGTTATCCTGTTCTTTCATATAAATTGGTGAATGCTGGTTCAGCACGAAATGCATCTTGGGGTTTATTTATCTTTTATTGTATCTTTTTTTTTTTTTTCATATGTTCATAGCATCGGCCGGGAGGCGAACCCACAACCATCTGCAACTAACTCCTTGCTTGTAAGACGGCTGTGATGACCTCAAGGCTAACAACACTTGACATTGTATCTTTATTTATATCAAATTATTTATGAAATAAAAAAGAATAGAGAAATTTGGAAGTCTAAATCTATAAAAAAAGCTATGTAAATATATATATATTAATAATAAATACACTTAAAAAAAATTTTTGCCACTTGGTTTTATGTCCTTTTCAAATATTAAGTATCTATATAAATATGAACCAATTATTGTAAATAGAACACGACCATCATTTGTTCTATAATGGAAATAAAATAACAATATAAAATATTAGTAAAACTGAATAATTTTTTTTCATATAATGATCCGATATTATTTCAAAAAATTTATTATATAACATAACAATATACAGAATAAATAACACATAGACTATACAACTTTATATGTACTACATTATAAACAATCAATTAAATAATGGTGTTTTTAAAATGTTTGTCATTAAAATAAAGTAAGATCATGTGTTGAAAATATCAAAGGTGTTAAAAATAGGATCAATGGTGTTAAAAACAGATCAAAATCTATATATTTTGGCCCTTTTTTTAAAAAAAATTAATCAGTCTGGATTCTTATTTTATTCAAGCTGCATCAAATCTTCATTATGATGACTGAATAGAAAAGAAAAAAAAACAATGGCTATCTAAAAATCTAATCTGGATTTCTGTGGAATCTGACCCTGCTATTTTTTAAAGAAATCTATAATCATAATCAAGAAACAATGCCTAAACCTTAAATTTCAAAGACAGGAGTTTCATATAGTACACCAGCGGTCCCCAACCTTTTTACACTTAAGACCACATTCTATAATACTGGCCAGGTGGTGGGCACCATTTATTTTTTCAATGTAAATTTATAGTTGGATATTGTTAATAATACACATAATGTACAAACAAATATTTATTTCAAAAATAAAATTTTAACATTTGATTACAATATAATATAATAATTTATAAGAAATTTTAAAAATTAAATTTATTTGTATCAGATATATAATTTTTATCATGTTTGAATAGCGGCAGGCACACATAAAATGGTCCACGGGTGCCATGGCACCTGCAGGCATAGGTTTGGGGACCCCTGTAGTACACTATAGCAATTTCTAAGGAACAAAATAGTTTTATAAATGGAATCAATAAATGGAAAGAAAACATTGGTCCACAAGTCCTTGCAACAAATTGCAGAGACTCTGGCTATAGAATATTTGCTCTGTAAGCTAAAAACAGAAAAATATAGGTTAGACTGTTATTCTAATATTTAACTAATTTAACTCTTATTTTACAACCTCTTAGTTTTTTGTATACTTAAATCTATTAAACTATAGTTTATTATGTATAGAGTGTTTATAGTACTTATTAACTTGATAGATTAAAGAATGCAAACATTTAAAAAAAAGGGTTAGCATTTTTTGCTAACTACCATAAATACTCAAATTGCACTTTATAGCATTTGAAATTTAGAAAGTTAAAAAAATATATAAAAAATTCAATTTTTCTTATTTTACTACAATTGTTAAAATTTAAATAAATTTTCTATAATAGAAAAGTCAGAAAATATGTAAATTGATATAAAATAATCAGGTTGTATCATTCTCATCGTATATACATATAGTGTGCATGGATTTAAATCACTTAAAGTCAAGTATCCAAGCATCAAAAATAATGAGTATAGTGTAATGATTAGAGTTTTAAGTTTAAATTGAAATTCGATTAAAGTCATTTGTATGTAAATTAGCTCTTCTTTTGAACACTTACATTTTATGTAGATAGAAATTATAATGTATAGGAAGTTATTAGATCATTGTGGAGTGGTTAAAATATTTTGTAATGATATAATAGATTTCTTCATGTATTGTTCTATATATATCTGGATCCTCATGTTTTTATTTCAAGTTAAATGTAAAAACCGCAATCATGATTAAAGAAACAATACTTTTTATTTTTAGTGCATGATCAATAAAAGCATTTAATAATAAAAAATAATATCTGTTATTTTAAGATTAAAAAGGAACAATTGTTGGTGGTTGAGTGGTCAGCACAGCTGTCTTACAAGCAGTTGTCTCGAGTTCATGGGTTTGCTTCCCAGCCGATGCTTTGACACATGAAAGAAAAAGGAATCTGTTTTAAAATTAAAGCTGTTGCACTTTTTGATATCTTATTGGCAGAGGTATAATTGCAATGAATCAAAGAATTATTTTCACTGGGAAGAATCATTATATAAGCTTCATTTCAAATAATTAGTAGAATTGAATGAAAGTAATAAAAACCCTTAAAACCTTTTGTTGTAAGCTTATTGAAAAATTGTATTCTGAAGCATCAATAAAAATACAATCTCTATTGAGTCAAGTTGTAAAGTGAAAATTTTTATTTTAGTTGTTGATGATGCACAGATGTTTAAAAATTCCCTGAATCTCATGGAGGTCAATGGGGGTGTCAAATTGTCATGATAATTAAATTTATATGTGAATGAAAAGGTTTAGATTTCTAAATCACTTTTATTTAAATAACTAATTTATATTTTAGAAATCACACATTACTACTCATAATTTATTTATAAATAAACTTATCTAAAACTATTGCCTCATAATAATTATTATAATTCTGTAATATATTAGTTAACAGTCATACCATTTATTAGTTACATATTACCAGGATCCATGTAGTATTTTACATATAGCATAGTGTCAAGGAATCAGACTTTGGAATATAAGTTCCTGGTTTTGATTCTGGTTCTCTTACACAATTTTCTTTTTTAAAAAAGTTACTGTCTTTATCTTTTTTGCTTTAAATACTGATATTATTTTTTTCTTACATTTTACTAATCTGCTTTTCCTTTTTATTTGGATTGCCATTGCTTTCTAACTAAAAACTTGTAATTGATCCATAATGCAAAAACAAAATAAACTTCAAATGTTTTAATGGCTTCTAAAAATGTATCAAATAAACAATGTAAATGTAAAAAATTTTAAACTTCTTTTCTTAAATAAGTCCTTAACTTATAAATGTTGGACTATATAACAAAGAATAGTATGAATAGGTTTAATAAGACTAAGTTATTAATAAATGTTAAAATAAATAAATATTGCAAAATAGTGGGAATATTTTATTGTTGAATGAATTTAAGAGAAGCCATCTTTGTTTATAAAAAAAATGTAAACAAGTAATGTGTGAGAGATTCTGAATTAAAAATAACTAATGGATTTTTAAAATAAACAATTATTTTTAACAAATTAATTGGCATGCTGGTTAAAGTTGAACAATTGATGCTAATGAAATGTAAGAATTACATCAGCCTTCTTATGATTACTGAATTCCAGAAAATATAATGAAAACAAACTTTTATATAGGAAAACAGAAAACTAAAAATCATCTTTACAAAGTTTTTCAAACATCAAAAATGGAGATGGAGAAAGATAGGATTTCATGGAACATTCTATCCCAAAGAATTTATCTCTGTAAATAAGGAGCTATATAGCATCTTTATAGGTCACATTGACCTTATTGTTTTTAGTAATCATCCTCAGGTTATTTTACATTATATATATATATATATCAAAATAAACTAAGTGTTTTTCAAATGTAGCAGTGGTAATTGTGTTTTTTAATTTTATCTGTTTCAAAAGCTTCTGCAAAAAGAAGTTTTTCCCAATTAAAATTTATTTATGATTTGCAAAAAAATAGAACATATAACCAATTTATCATTTATAGCAATTGGAATGATATTCCAAATACTGTCAATTTAAAAATGTTGTGACTATCAATGCAAGAACAATTGTATAAATAAAAAAGTGTTTGAAAATAATGAATTTATAACTTTTTAATGTTCTTTTGTATCTGGTTAAATAAAATTTTATTGAATTTTGGTTATTTTATGGGATTGAGAATTTTTAATTATTTGATGTTCGATTATTTCTGTATCATTTATTAAATAAAATTTTACAGAATTCATTTTGTTTTAATTTACAAATTTTATTTCATGGGATGGGGTGTGTGCAGAATTTACCTTGCAACAGAGCACACATTACTCACAAGTGCTGCTGTATAACCATTAATGTTTTTAATGTCAGTTTAATAATTTATAAAATAAAATAAAAAATATTTGAATGGTTTATTACTTAAGATTTTTTGGTACTTGTCAATTTTCAAATAAACCGAGATGGCAGCCAGTATTTTTGATAAATGTACAATTTCCAGTGCCCATAATCTACTGAAGAAGTATAATAGTTGCTAAATTAAAACAAAATTAATAATAATCAGAAAATAATAAATTCTTTACAACAGCTATATAAATATCAAATTTTGTTAATATACATAAAAAGCCTTTTTCAGCATTTGATTTTGGTGCCCTTTTCAAATGTTAATAATCTATTATGTTAACGAACTATTTCAGACATAAAACCATCTAGTGTTCAATAATGAAATTAAAACAAAGAATAAAAACTTAAATCATTAAAAAAATCAAAATCTGCATATATAAATCCAGTAATTACAAAACAATTGACTATATCATAATAATACATTAAATAAAATAAATTACATGCATTTTTTTACAATTATATTTATGTAAGTTTATATAATTTTCCATTTATTTTTAATTAACCAATTATTAACCAAATTTATAGAAGTCTTGTAAATATTCATACAATTATTTATGTTATTTTTAAAGATTTATATTGTTATTTTTTGTTTTAATTTCATTGTTGAACACTAGATGGTTTTATGTATGAAATAGTTTGTTTATGTAATAGATTATTAACATTTGAAAAGGGCACCAAATCAGGTGCTGAAAAGGGCATTTTATGTAAATTTAAAAAATTTGATATTTATATAGCTGTTGTAGAGAATTTATTATTTTCTGATTATTATTTTATGGAAAAACAACATAAAGATATTTATTCTTTTCCAATTTTGATAAAATTAATAAATCAATTGTTAAATTTTAAAAAGTGATTTCATTAAAAAGTTTATTTCAACTTTTTTACTTATATTATATTGTGGAAAGCATCAAGACAATTTTAACATTGTAGTGCTTTTGTTCAAGTCAGCATGTTTTTGTCAGCAGTTTTTTTTTGGGTAATTGACATAGTGACAAAAATTTGAGATCTTTCAGTCACAGAATGTGATGCAGTGGACTATTTCCATTAGTATTAGACCTTGCTCTTCCAAAAAGTGTGTGTTAATGGTCACAATGTGATTGTATTCCACCAATATGAATAAAGTGCAAATATTGCATTTTTATATTTTTTTCACTTTTCTCTTAATATGTTAATTCTAAAAAAAGAAAAGAAACTGTAAATATTGTAATTAATTTTTCCATAATTATTACTTTTTTAAAAATACACCTGGGTCTCTTTTTATGCAGATTTATTTAACGCGATTTTGAAGTAATGTGATTCACATTTCTTTGGAAGTCGAATTCTGATAATGCGCTATTACTTTAACAAATAATTTTGCACACTTACGTCATATTGAAAGTAATAGCACATTATTGGAATTTGACTTTCATCTTAGTAATTTCAATATTTTCAGTGCTTTATAATAGTAAGATTTTATGCAATAATGAAATTAAAATCATGATTTCCACATTTAAGTATACACACATTAAATTTTACAAGATTATAATGTAAATTTGTTCAAACATTGTGCGTGTTAATTTTGCATTTTAAATCACATTCTGTTTTTGCTTTTTAAAAAAGAACATAATCAATTATTAATCATTTAGTGTCCGCAAGTTTATTTTTAATTATTTTCTTATTAATGACACTAATCACGAATGTGCTCTTAAATTCCAATGAGAGCTAAATGGTTGTATGTCTGGATATCATGAGCTTCATAAACAATTAATAAAATCATCATCTCAAAGATTAATTACTAATTACATTGTCACCAGAAAACCATTAACACAACATGAGAGTGAAGTTGGCGCTAGTTGTATTTCCTCTTGTGAAGAATCTGATTTTTTACCAGTTTGCAAACGAACCTGTTTATCGGCAAGTAGTGATAATAATTAAAACATGTATAAAAAAATGACAATTACTGTACTATAAATTATGCATAAAAATATATTATTTTGAATAAAATTAAATATTATAGTTAAAAAAAGTTTGTCTTGTATCAATTTTTTTCAAATTTGAAATTTTTTTATTAGTCATATTTTATTTTCTTATTTTTTTTTTTGCACAAATTTTAAAGTAATTTTACATTAGTGCTTTGCTTTTATGCAATTTTTGAAAAATCACAGTCCATATACCCCCTTTTTCAAGGTAAGTTACGTCTATTTTTTGCGTGATTTCGTTTGCGCGTGTTTCTGAGGAACCTATCTATCGCGTAAAATGAGACCCAGGTGTAATTAATAAAAAATAAAATGTAAATAATAAATATAATATTTCATAGCAGGTATTTTTTTGTAAACATTTTTGGGGGCTCTTGAAACTGTAGATTTATTAAAAATATGGGCTGCCATTTTAGTTTACTTGAAAACTTACAAGTACTGTATAAGAAATTTGAGCACTGGAAATAAAGAAACAGATCTACAATTAATGGAACTACAATTCTAAAATTTGTCACGCTACAATTGTACTAAACCATGCACAGTATTTTTAGATTGGTATCAATGAAGAAAAGAATTCCAAAGTTTATTAACATTAGTTGAGCTTATGTGATGTTTCAGTGTTAAAAGAAAGAAATTTTTCTATTGTTATACATGTATATGTATAAATATATAAACCAAAATATTTTTTTAATTAATTCCCAGTAACTTAAGAAATTATAATTCTTCATTTAGACATTTAGAATTACCTTAATAAATGCCTTTTATTTACACATTTTAAATAATTATTCATTTTTTAATTAATGCTAAATTTATTAAGTGTAATGATTTTTTTTTTTTACAGTACAGACTTTTTGTGGAGATGATAATCTGGACCAATGAAATACTATTGTTGATTATTTATCTTTTCAACATGTGTGTGACCAAGTAAATCAGTGGTATGAAATAGCATGGATGGTTGAGAGTTGTGTGAAAGTCTGTGTTCAAACCCCAACATATTAAGTGTAATGATGTAAATTTCTTATAATCCGATAATCATATGACATTATGCTCTACCTAGTGGTAAGTAAAGCATTTAATAATTGAATTAATGTTAATCAGAGGAGAACTACTCAACTGAGAATAGATCTTAAAATCTTAGGCCCTAGATTTCTACCATTCCATTAAACTTGTATAGAACATTTATAAATATCGTACTTTAACAAATATTTCCATATTTTTATTTTTATTTAATTGTAAATCATTTATTTTAAAATTAATAATAAACGACATTTATTTTTTTATATAGCGCGATGTTTTTATAATCTATAATATTAATAAGCCTATAAGCTAATACACATGCGCTTTGCAGATGTCACTATATAAATGAATAGTCCCACTTTTTCAAACACAAGATAAAGTCTTTAAGAAAATATAGAATGAATCCATCTATATTTTCGACCCAATCGTATAAGTATGGGCAAATCTGAAGTGTTTGAAATGAAGAGCGTGAAGTTATTAATTAATCACTTTAAATTACTTTTTTACTACGTAAATGAATGACGCCAATGAAATTTCTAAAATTTACGATACGTCATTCTTATAATTAAACATATGTAAACAAGACATTTATTTTTTATATAGCGAGATGTTTTTATAATCTATAATATTAATAAGCCAATAAGCTAATACACATGCGCTTTGCAGATGTCACTATATAAATGAATACTCCCACTTTTTCAAACACAAGATAAAGTCTTTAAGAAAATATAGAATGAAAATATAGATAGATTCATTCTATATTTTCTTAAAGACTTTATCTTGTGTTTGAAAAAGTGGGAGTATTCATTTATATAGTGACATCTGCAAAGTGCATGTGTATTAGCTTATTGGCTTATTAATATTATAAAATTAATAATATTATATTTAAAATTAATATATTCTTGTTTATATTTTATTTGATATATATAAATGTTTATGTATATTGACATGGCTATTATATATTTTATTAAATATTTTCAGATTCTTTTTGTGTTCAGTATATTCTTAATTCCAATTTTATTGCTAATATGCAAAAGTTCAGAATCTATTTAACTAACAATTTTTATCTAAATATCTGAATCTCCATGCTCGTGTTGACAGTTAATATTTGTTTATTACACCATTCTCTTGCAAGATAGTAACTGATTTGTAATCAGTTTTAGTCTTAAGTAATCAAAAAAATTGTTGGGATGAATAGGAGAAAAAAACGATAAATGAAACTAAGGGGGAAACGGGACTGATAATGGAAGGGAGTAGCAGTAGGGTTAACTTATGATAATGATGTGTTTTGTTAGTAAAGGGGTGTTAAATTACTTAGAAAAACTACAAAGAGAAGTAGGAAGACATGCATTAGATGCATATATTCGGGCAGAAAAAAAGGAAATTCAAGGAGAAATGGGAAGATTATGTTTTTTTTTATATGAGAAATACAAAAAGTAAAATAAAAATGTTTGGTAGATTGCAATTTATTAATAATAGAATAACCAAAATAATATTTAATTGGATTATGAGTAAAAAACAGGCAAGAAGATGGGTGAGAAAAGTAGCATGGTATGCAGAAGATTTGGGTAAAGACTTTATATCAGTATACTTATATAAAAGATGGGATGATTGTCTTAGGAGAATTGTTGAGTGTTATAGTGGCAAGGAACGTGATAGAAGAATAGATGCATCAGCAAAAAATAGGAAGTTGGAGAGATGGATAACTAATATGGAGAGTAAAAAGAGTTTAAATATATATAGAAGTAAACAGAATATTGGGTGCAAATTAATTTATGATAGTAGCAAGGAAAGTACTTTACTGTTTAAGGCCCAAACAGGATCATTAGCAACAAGGCAATATACACATAAATGAAGAAATATGGGTGATTTATTCTCCAAAATATGTAAGGAAGACATAAAAAATATTTGGCAGGGTAAAAATAATAAAGTTTTAGAAAATAAATATAAACAAAGTAATTATATAGAAAGTGGGTTCTTGGTTTTTATGCTGAATTTGGAATTGATAAGGGGGATTTAGATATAAAGGTCATAGAGTGGACAAAGATAATGCTGTAGAAATGAGATAGAGAATGATAGAGAAGAATAGGGGAAAAACATAGGATGAGAAATAAAAATTGAAAGTAAAGTAGCTACCAGTCCTGGGCATAGTTGCTGACAGATTCCAAGACATAGTGCATCACATCGCATTGCAAAACTTTCAGGAAGAATGGATAGTTATTGCATTGCAGAGAGCAATTATTAAATTATTTATTTCTTATTGTCAATTGTGTAACTAATTATTGAGAATAATTAATAATTAATATTTTATATAATTATTAACAAAACTAATTGTAAATAATAATTGTAATAAATAGTATTCAATCCAACATTTTAAAGAAACTTGATTCTTTATTTTCAAACTTTTATAAAAATATAAAATACCCATTAAAAAAAAACAGTAAAAAGGCACTGACTGCATGTAAAAATAATAATAACTATCATTGTTTATAGAAAAGAATAGAAAGATAAAATCAAAATAGTATTACATATAAATAGAATGGCATCTCAGAAGTGTTTAAATTATATTACAAATATATTATAACAAAAATATAAACTTACCAGTTGTATAAAGTGTTGTTATTAGTTCAAATGAAAAATCTCTGAAAAGAGGAATCTCTACAGTTTTATTTGCTTGCAGAGTAAAAGATGTATTAGCAGTAAACATTAACTCGTTTTCATCATAATAACGTTTATCTATTCCACAGAATGTTTTTTTTACATTACCAATTATTAATTCAAGAGAAAACGCATTACAAGATGAAATATCAATTTTAGCAAAAGTAAGAAAAATGGAGCCATCAGCTTCATAAGTTACTTTGCAAGTATTTGCTGAAAAATATTTAAATGTTTTTTCTTGAATTTTAATTATAGCTACTTCTGGAAGTCTAATCGATTCTCCACAATGTTGATTTATATAAACTGTGCATATATATATATATATATATATATATATATATATATATATATGTTATACTTAATGTTTTCACAGTTATATGATGTAGATAAATTATAACTTTTTGGGATATACCGTGTATTGTTTTCCATTAAACACCGATATTTCAACGGAATACCAATCGCCATTTTCAAGGTTAACTTTTGAAAGAAAAACCATTAGATCTTAACAAATAACGTGACTGTGTGCGAGATGAGAAATGAGATTCCAGTTCAGCATTCACAACATGAGGCTTATCAAAATGTTTATTTCCCTCAGTATTTTTACCTGTTAATTTTAAGTTAATATTGGATAAAATGAGAGGTTTCCACATAGCTGGAATACATTGTGCTTCATCAGTTCTATTTAAACCAGCAGGTCTTTTTAATATTTCAATTGACTCTCTCATGGTTCTTAAATCATATCTTTCCAAATTAGCAAGTATTTTTGTATTGTCAAAAATTAGGTTTGTGACCAGTTTCTAAATAATGGGAAGTAAAAACTGATGTGCTAATTTTTTGATGAAAAGCATTTTTATGTTCCTTAATTCTGACATTAATTCATCTATTAGACTGACCCATATAGCCTCTTGAGCACTGGAAACACGGAATTTCATAAACCCCTTGGTGTTCCAAAAATATTCTGTCTTTAGGTATATTCTGTCTTTAGGTTTATACGAAAAATCACCATTTTGTATAAACCTAGACAGAATATTTTTGGAACACCAAGGAGTTTATGAAATTCCATGTTTCGAGTGCTCAAGAGGCTATATGGGTCAGTCTAATAGATAAATTAATGTCAGAATTAAGGAACATAAAAATGCTTTTCATCAAAAAATTAGCACATCAGTTTTTACTTCCCATTATTTAGAAACTGGTCACAAACCTAATTTTTGACAATACAAAAATACTTGCTAATTTGGAAAGATATGATTTAAGAACCATGAGAGAGTCAATTGAAATATTAAAAAGACCTGCTGGTTTAAATAGAACTGATGAAGCACAACGTATTCCAGCTATGTGGAAACCTCTCATTTTATCCAATATTAACTTAAAATTAACAGGTAAAAATACTGAGGGAAATAAACATTTTGATAAGCCTCATGTTGTGAATGCTGAACTGGAATCTCATTTCTCATCTCGCACACAGTCACATTATTTGTTAAGATCTAACGGTTTTTCTTTCAAAAGTTAACCTTGAAAATGGCGGTTGCTATTCCGTCAAAATATCAGTGTTTAATGGAAAACAATACATGGTATATCCCAAAAAGTTATAATTTATCTCTATATATATATGTGTGTGTGTGTGTGTGTGTAATCTTATAATTAAATATTTACTAATATTTAATTATAAGATTACATATATTGCTCCGAAAAAATACAAACATTGATTTATAATATATATATATATATATATATTTGATTTATAATATATATATATATATATATATTGTAACCTCTGCTCTCTTCATCTATCTCACTTTATGTACAAATAGATGCCCAGGCGCCAATTCTATACAAGATAGAATAAATTTATAACTGAAATTGCATTTCTATTTATTGATAACACTCTTGTGCTGCTACTACTCTATGGCTTAGCTCAGTTGGGGATTATAGTATATGATGGTAATATAGGATGCAATGGGGGTGATAGAAGCATTTATAAATAACAATTCTATAATGTTGATTCAATTATATTATAAGCATCTATTAAGTAATAAGGGCTATTATGAAATTGATAATCATTACACCCAATAAAGTATACACAATGACAAGGATTCGGTACGTTTTTATCTCATACCATTATCTATTCCAAGCAAGGTAAAATCATATTTTTGGCATCACAATATTAAGATCTGTTAAAACTGTAGTGTTTAAATAAATGGCACATACTGGCAAATTAATAGATATTCTAGTTATATTGCATTGAACATACATATATGTGGAAATGGTCAATCGAACGTATATGATAAAACAGTGCAGAGGGGGTCTTATTTTAACAAAACATTTATTACAAGGAAACATTATTTTACAACATGTCGATGATGATTTTAACATTACCTTTACATTAGACACAGACTTGATTAAATAACGTTAAATTATACAATTTTGTACACTTAATATTTGAAGACACTTCCTCCTATTTATTATCCTATTTACATTTATCACTCTATTTGCTCATTTACTAATAATAAACAATAAAAGAAAATTATACATTTACAATCCAATGTTAATACATCTATTCTCACTTGTATTCTTAATAAGTTAAGACAAACAGTACCAAAAAATCAACTGATGCTATAGAATTATTTCTGGATATCTTTAGGTTAATATTTGCTATATAAATCCAAGTGACAGTTTTATTATTTTTTCTTTCATTAGATAAAGTAAAATTCCATATGCCTACAAATGTATATCTACAATATGAAATTTAATACTGACTTTATCAAATTAGCTTTAAATAAGATAATTTCTATAATATACTATTATGTTCATATTGGGATGATGAATTAATAATGATAATAATGAAATAATGGCAATATGTTCCATAATCTGTCAAGTTACTCAGAACTCACAATTCTAATGATGGTTTTCTTGTATATCTTTAATTTAATCATATTTCTGAATGTCTGTGCATTTATAAGATCATAACACAAAGCATTTATTAATTATATTTCTACCAGAATATGAATGGTGCAGCAAGTTAATCTTTAAATTAAAAATCTTATTTCAAGCATTTTTATAGAAATCCATAAAACGTTTATCTGCTGTAACCAACATATATTGTCTGATGGTAACTACATCCAAATGAAAAAGCAGAGGGAAGTAACAATAAATAAACATTCACATATACGCACGTGAGGGTTAACCAAAATCTCCAAATTCAAACTTAATTCTTCAATAAACATCTACTAACTTTTAGGACACAAAGGTTGCAGAACTTAGCTGACTTATCATCAATAAATGGGGCATTTGCCACATCATTTAAGAACTACAATTATCTTATCATATGCTATCGGACACATAATACATTACCACTCACGATTTGACAAGTAAGTAATAAAGGAGAGAATTTCTCAATCCGCATAATAAAATCATCCCTTCTATCGCTTCTCCATCCAAATGTACTCAACGCATTTCATATATAAACGAATCTATAAGCAGACAAACTCTTAACATACGGCACCAAACAGAAACTGATAGAAAAGCAAAATATGACTTTGATAAAATAGTTTACAACCGTGCACACACATGCGAACACACGATCATATATAAATGATTTCTAAATCATATGAAACAATAAAATGTCATATTAACAATAATTAAATTTAAGTGAATCTATTACTTGTGAGAATTATGAATATTGAATTTCAGCTTAAAGTCAATACTGTCAAGGAAGTTTAACTATTCTGCATACTGGCATAAATATCTCCATGCATCTATCTATTATTATTAACTAAGACATAATATTAAAATATTTAATTGGAACTAATAACATGAGCAAGAGAATATCCATTTTATTTTAACATAATACCAAAAAAAAAAAAAAATATTGTTACCGACTTGGTATACTTTATACCAAGATCTCCGAGACAATCTCATGGAGATTAGGCATATAAATAAATAACAATAATAATAAGTTACATTAAGCATAAAAAAAATCTACCTGTCTATAATAGGCAATAAGAAGAAATACATGTCAACATTTAATCATTAAAATAAAAGTGTTTTTTTTTTTAGTCCAGACTTGAAAGTTTAAACGGAAATATATGCGTAGCTCACGATGATAACGACGAATTGACAACATTAAAACATACAAACATTGCTCCAGCAGGTTAAAGTGAGATTTGACAAAAGCTGCAATAATTTCCAATGTTCTTAGAATTTTTTAATAGATATCATATACAGCCCTTGTGCATATTGGAATCACTTATTGGTCATAGGAAACAAAATATCCGACTCGGTAAGATTATGTAAAGAACAATTTATGACTTTATTCTGTTTTGGTTTGTTAGCATTCAGTAAACGTTTGTTTCACAACATTTAAATCCAAGGTTATTTGGTTTATCCATGCTTCTATAAACTATTTATAGTTAATCATTAAAGATTATTGAGTCACGCATTCTATCACTCATTTTTATAAGTGCGAATGGTAAAGTTATTTGGTATATAAGAGTATCCTATTAATGTATAGGGTTAGAATAAATAAACTTTTCTGTTTAATTTTATTTTGCATAGCAAGAACAGAAAATTTATTAACTGAGACTCCATAAAGCGTTTCATTAAAGAATTCAGCACACTTTTTCTAGTTAACTTCATTGTTAGTAATTTATACAATTCCGACATCATTTATTCATTATAAATATGTTATAGTAAATTATAATCAACAATTTTATATAATATCCGTGCATTTTTGAACAAAGTAAATCTAAATTATTAATTGATAAAAGCCAGAGCTGGGTACCTTTTAGAATTTAGCCTTCCATGTACAGTCCTATTCTGAATAGCATGAGAGAACTTTTTTCATAAAGGAATAGTAGAGAATTTTCACAATATTTAGTTCACTTATTTCTTATTTTTTTAGAAATTATTCCAATTTTCATAACTATTTTGTCTTTCTTCTCACTTTTCTCAGTTCTCTACTTGGAATCTCTTGTGAAAAACTGAGCCATGCCTTTTTTTTGTTGTTGTTGTAATGAGCTTGGCAATATGCAAGAATTTTCTTGCTTGTAAAAATGTTAGTAATAGAATATTGGAAAGAAAAAAAATATGAAATATTAAATTTACAAATGCTAACTAATAATAAACAAATAAATAATTTTTACAATTTTAAATGTAAGGTTTTATGTAATTAATAAATAATAAATAAAACAAAAAAAATCATATTAATTAATGGTATATGTGTGTATCCGTCTTTCCATTAATACAGAGGTCTATTAATGACTGAACTGTTAACAATTCCTATGACACATAATTCTGCTAGTACAAATTTGGATATTATAAGTAATAATAAAAAATATGAATGAAGTGTGTGATGATGTTAAATGGACATGCACCCACACATGTAAGTTACATTTTGGATGGGAATAGACAGTGAGTTAGGAAACCAATGAATAAATACCTGTTATGGCCTTACAAACAAACATTCCTACTAATTTAGCTCTCATGTTAACAGTCCTTGATATTGTCCATCTTCTTCTTCCACTACCAGACACACATAAAATGAAATCTTAATGACTGGTACACCCAACTAAGGTCTTTATAATTTTTAACTAAATTTAAAATACTAAATTATATCACAATTATTATTTTTTTCTTAATAGTTATTATCTCTGGTCACTACTGGCACAATGTGAACCACCCACATTTCTTCCTGGTGCCAACCTGGAAAGTTCTCTCTCTCTCTCTCTCTCTCTCTCTCTCTCCTATATATATATATATATATATATATATATATATATATATATATATATATATATATATATATATATATATATATATATATATATATATATATATATATATATATATATATGATGTAAATGAAGCAAAGTATGGGATTATATCCATAAAGGTAAATAAAAAATGTTATCTTTGATGTTTCCAGAAAAGCACAAATTATGACTTGACAAATATAAGGTTAAACAAGTTTTTTTTAATAACCTATAATAGATTTTTTTGTCTAGAGTTCAATTAGAAGTAAAAGGAGGTCCTTTTTTATTTCTAATCCAAGCTATTATAAGGATTTAAACCCAGATAACTTATAAAAATTTGGGTTAGAAGTAAAATGAGGTCCTCTTTTATTTCTAATCCAAGCTATTATAAGAATTTAAACCCAGATAGCTTATAAAAATTTGGGTTAAAAGTAAAAGAGGGCATCATTATTAATTAAACTCAAGACAAAAAAGCAATTATAAATTATTAGAAAAACTTCTTTAGTTTTAGGAATATCAATTAGAAATTGATGATTTCCTAACAATATCAAAGCTAAAGATTCTTGTCACACCTATGTTGACCTAAAGTCAATCTGACGCCTCATGTCCAGGACACAATCCATTTAATACATATACAAGGGATGGACAGACATTTCTACTATGTAATAACTGAAATACAGGCTTATTATGTACCTGTATCAATATATGTGATGTATAGGGTATATGAGCACAGACTTTCACATGACCCACCACTCTCCACTCTATATCATAACACTGATACCCTTAACAACAATTATAAACTATTTTATTTAAGTTTATGTGTAATAAGAATGTTTGCATTGTGGATTAAAATAACCAATCAGAAAGAGAGATTATTTGCATAACCCTTCATTGTTTTTATATGAGATGGAAATAATATCTTCATTATCAAGTTATATATAAGAATACGAAGGGAGCTGTGCAGATAACTTCACCCTCTGCTTTCTTAATTTGTTTCACAATGCAATCTTTAATGATTACATACATACTAATTTGCCATGTCTATTATATATTTAATTCTGGAAGCCTTATGCAAATGGAGCAACCTGTAGGTTAAAACTAGAGTACATAAGACAGAAACTTTTATTTATTTAAACGTTAAACAATATTAGGTAATGTTCATTTTAACTATAAAATAAATATAATTCAGGAGACAAAAATCTGAATAACCAAATAGTCAAACACTTTAAAAAACTTGAATTAAACAGAATGACAAAGTAAGCCATACCAACATTCTGAAAGAATTAATGAATTGTATTTAAAGCTGAGACCAGTTTAATTAAGCAGGAATGGTAAAAATATGTAAATGCAATTTTATAAAACTGAAAAGAATAATTAATATCTAATCACTGATTTCTACAAAGTTCAAAATAAATCAAAATGGACTGTTGAAATTTTAAACAGGATTCCATGAGATTATAAAAGATCTAAAAGGGTACAGAGTGGTGTGGAGAAGAAAGGCTAGAGTCAGAAGAAGATGGACTGAATATAGAGAGACCTTCAACCCTTCAGTGAATTGGTAGTGGTTAAAAATGATGATGATATAATTCCAATTGTAAAAATAATATTCAATAAAATGCTAAATTTGAACTTTGTAAAAGATAAGTTTTATAAATAAAAAATGTTTAACTATGTCAAGCGTTGGTGGCCGAGTGGTCAGCACAGCTGCCTTACAAGCAGTTGTACCAGGTTTGCGAGTTCGCTTCCCGGCCGATGCTTTGACACATGGGGAAAAAAATGTTTAACCAAAACAAATAATGGGCTATTATTAAAAAAACACATCGACAAAAGACACTTGAAAATTTAACATTAATTATTTTTAAAAAATGGTGTCATTTTAAATATTTTTTTCATAAAACAATATATTCAACTAATTTAATGAAATTTGACTGAGTTTTAGATTAATTGAAATAATATTGTTTTTTGATAGATCAGCATATAATGAAAAAGTGCTCTGAACTGAATATGGCATGCAAATATGAAAGTTAATGGTCTTTAAAAAAAAACAATTAGCATACACAGACAATCAATAACTATATTGTTAACTGAGTTTTTGTGCAACAAAATATTGTAGTTATTATGAAAAACAAACATTAGGTATGACATGTGCTATGTTCTGACTCTATACAACAATTTGCGGTCAGACCTATAGGAGTAGGAGTAGCATAACATATATAGATATCTTGAAATAGCCAACAGACTCTCAGAGCATGGGAATCTTAAAGTTATTATTATTCCATAATTTTAATGCACTCTGTGTTATAATATAAAACATCTCAAATATGTTAGTACACTCGCTATTTATTGCCAGGTCCGCATCCAGACTATAAACATTTGGATTGATTGATCATCATCACCTATTTGTCTGTTTAAGTCATTGGCTAATGTACTATCTAATAATATGTGTATCGGTTCTTGGTGATGAATACTCAATCCGATCTAAGATGAGAAAATCTGGTTTGTGTTAACTTTTAATGAGTAGGGCATTCTTTCATGTACATTACAACGTAGAATCTGATAAACTAATATATCAATGTAAAGGCCATTCATTGTGAATCGAATAGAATCGTTTAGAAAGAAATATATATATATATATATTTACAGAAACCATATAAATGACCACAGAAAAACTTTTATAAAAATCTCTTATAAACACATGTCTATTAAAAGTTTAAAAAATATCCATATCTCAGTTTCCCCGCATATTTTTATTTTATTTGATGAATTCAAAACAAATTAATTTTTGCTTAAAAGCAAGCTTAAAAAAATTAGTTAAGTTTTGTAGAGAAGCAATTATTTATTGAACCAAAATCTGGATATCGACTTCAATCTGTCAGACAAGGATGAAATATTTTATAACCATTAAAAAAAACATCAGTAATATTACTTCCAATCAAAAGAATCACTGGTAAAAATAACTTAGTAGACCTAAAATTCAAAATGTAAGGTTTCAGTACTTTTGATGAAAATAAAACCCTATTGATTATAAAAATATATAGTATATGTTTTAGGAAAGTGAGTATTATAGTTACAAAAATAAGGTATATTAAATCATGTGTTGCAGTAAGAAATAAAACATTTTCTCACAATCATCACAATGACTGGAATATTTAGATAAATTATTAAGTAATGTAATTAAGTATATTCTGAGTGAATTGATAAACAATATAAACAGTCGATGCTTGAAAAACAAAATCAAAAGGAGACTACATTACTATTACTGCTACTACTAATAATAATAATATAAACAACAACAATAATACTGTTGCTATTACTACTACTAGTGCTGCTATTATTATTATCTTTAATGATAATGATCTGGATTTTATATATGAGTTTTGTAATAATTATGATACTAGTGAGTACGAGATAGATAATTCGGATAATCTTACTACACCATTTTCTGATATTAATATTGATAATGACCCTGATATTTTAGTCATGGATTCTTCTACACATGGTTTGGTTTCAAATGTAGTTGGTGTTAAATGTAATTATTGTAATGAAGAATTGTCAGATGTCGATAGTGAAATTAAGTGCTCTGGTTTTTGTCAAGGGTATTTTCATATATCTTGTTTGAATTTTTCCAGGTCTGATGCTAAAATTTTTGACTCTGTTTGTTTGGGTTTTTTCATTGTATAGAATCTAATCAATTATCTGTGGATAAAATGATGAATATTGAGAATATTAGGTCAAAATATAATAATGATTTTATAGATGTGAAATCTGATATACATATTGAAAATATTTTTGAAATGGATAATTATAATAGAGATAGTGTAAAAGAGAATAGTGATAATAGTTTAAATCAGGGATCCCCAACCTTTTTGCACTTAAGAGCACATTCTATAATACTGGCAACCTGGCGGCACCATTTATTTTTTCAACCAGGTGGCGAGCACCATTTATTTTTTCAATGTAAATTTATAGTTGGATATTGTTAATAATACACATAATGTACAAAAAATATTTATTTCAAAAATAAAATTTTAACATATTATTAATGTTTATATTTTTACTCTGTAAAAGTATAGTATGCCCTACAATTTGATTACAATATAATACAATAATTTATAAGAAATTTTAAAAATTAAATTTATTTGTATCAGATAAATAATTTTTTATTGTGTTCGGATAGTGGCGGGCACACGTAAAATGGTCTGTGGGCGCCATGGTGCCTGCAGGCTTAGGGTTGGGGACCCCTGGTTTAAGTATTGATGTGAGTTTAAATTCTAGTTCTAATACAGATATGGTTAATTTGCTTTAAGATAATGAAAGTAAGAAAGCAGACTTGGCTAATTTCACTTTTGAATTATTAGAATCAATGTCTCTTCAGAAGTATATAGTATGATTATGAATATGGCAAAATTTGGTGTGGGAATCTAGAGTTATTAGTGATAGTGTTATTTTATGTGACATAGGTATACAAGGTGATTTATTGGAAATGCAGGTCTTTGGGGATATTGCTGAGGTTGATTTTTCTGATGATGTTAATTCATCTTTTAGGGGTAATAATAACTTAGGAAAGTTACCCAAATCCTCTTTCTTTATTGGAGATAAAGGTAAAAATAGTTTTTGGAAAAAAGATAAAAATAATAGTATTTATGATGGTGATTATAAAGATGATAAAATATTGGATCAGGATTTTTACTTTTGTGATGAATATATTGAATGTGGAATTGATAATAGTACAAGATATAATAAAAAAAAAAGTTTATAAAACTAAAATCGGTAGGCAGTCTAAAAAATCTCAAAAATAATTTTCTAGACTTCATGATAATGAAAAATTTAAGAAGTTTTCTGACTTTCCAGTTAATAATTCATTGTTAGGGTGTTATGATAATTTTCCTGATAAAAAATATGTGCTGACAAGGATATTCACATTATATTCCAAAAAAGTATAGTAGTAATTTTTCTAGTGATTTTTCTAAATCAAATTTCCGAAGAAAAAATTGTCTAGCAAATGCTGATATGGGTTTTATTGCTCATAGAGCAAATTATTCGCATTTCTCTAAATATAACAATTATATTGAAAATGATTTTAATGTGGGAAATGGTTTGGGATGCTCTTTTTCCACTTCTGGTAAAAAAAAAAAAAAGGTAGACTACCTTATTATTAATATAAAATGTAATAGATATTTTGTTTCTAATATGCCAGTGAATCTTAATTCATATGATATTGTTATTTCTTGAAAAAAGTTTAAGAACTTTGATCATGTGTCATGAAGTTAATATGTATAGTTCGAAGTATTCTTGCTTTTATATATCTGCTGCTGCTCATAAACATAATGATTTAATCTCTTCCAATTTATGGCCTCGCAGTGCTTCTACTGTTTTTGTTTTTTTTTATGGATCTTTGGTTAATTCTTTAAAACTTTAATTGTATTTATTTCTTATTTTCTTTGATTTCTTATTTATTTTTTTTAATTTCTTATTTTCTTTATTCACTATATTTGCTTTCATTTTTCTTTACTTGATTTCATTTGTTTATTTGTTTTGATTTAATTTTGATTTGATATGATAGGTCTTTCTTGTTTTTATATGAATGTTAGAGGGATGAGAACTAAGTGTATGGAAATTAAAAAATTATTTGAAACAGAGCGTTTTGATTTTATATTTTTTACAGAGACTTGGTTAAATCAACAATTTTCAGTGTTCTTTCCTTGATAATAGATATAGTATTTTATGTACAGATAGATCTTTAGAAAATGCAGCTAGAGGAGGTAGTGCTCTTATTGCTATCAACAAAAATGTTTTATATAAAGATCTATGTTTTACTTCTTCTGTATGTGAATCTACATGATATGAAGTTTATATTGATTATAATTTTAAATGTATTCTGGGAAATATTTATTTTAAACCTAATATCTCACTTTTAGAGCTTGATTATTTCTTGACAACACTTGAGGATTTTTTGATTAGATGTAATAATATTATCATTGTTAGTGATTTAAATATGCTTGATTTATATAAGGGTAAGATTATTACACATTATTCCTTATTATCTCAGAAGGCTTTAAGAATGCTTAGATTTTGCTAATTTTTTGGGCTTTAACAACCCTATTGTTAATAATTTTCAGCGTACTTTAGATTGTATTCTGTGTAATGTACCAATAGTTAGTAATTTTCACTTTGTCTCTGTTTCTTTTCCAATTGATGCTCATCATCCACCCATCGAATTTTATATTAAGATGTGTTATTCTAAAATTATTTGTTCTAATGTTGTGAAAAGGGATTATGGGAGGGGTAATTATGTTGATCTTAGTAGAGGAATTTCTGAAGTTGATTGGAACAATATGTACTCAATTAATGATGTGAATTTTTGCTTGAATTATTTTTTGAGAATTTTTAATGTTTTTATTGATGTATATATACCTAATAAATTGTCTTTTAACAAAGGTTATCCTCCTTGGTTTTTATATACTCTTATTAAGATTATTAAAAGAAAATCTTATGCTCTATTTTAAAACACAGAATATAATTTATTATAATAACTTTATCAATTTTAGAAGATTGGCTAAATATATCTATAAAAGAGATTTAGAAGAGTATATAAAAAAATTAAAATTAATATTTCTTCTAATTCTAGAAAATTCTGGAATTTTGTTAATAATTCAGGCTTGGGTAAGAAAAAAGTTCAAACTACTCAAGGTTCTGCATTAAATGCAGATGATTTTTCTAAACATTTTGCAGAGTCATATTCTTCACAATATGAGATTGGTTCTAAAATCACATTTCCTAGCAATTTGTCCAGTGCTAAATGTACAATTGATCATATCTCTAGGGAAGATGTTATTGTAGCTATTAGAAGACTTAAAACCCACTCTAATTTAGGATATGATAATATTCCTTCTTTTGTTTATAGAAAGCTAGCTGAATTTATTGCAGTACCTCTTGCTTTTATTTTTAATCTGTCTCTTAACTTTTGTACTTTTCCTAGTGTTTTGAAATGTGCTAAAATGATTCTGATCTTCAAAAATGGTGATCGAGATTGTGTTTCTAATTATAGACCAATTTCTGTTTTGCATACCATTGCATGAATTTTTGAGAGGTGTGTTTATAATAAAATTATTTCAGATGTTGGTAAGATAATTTCTTTTTCTCAACATGGTTCAATTGACAGTAATCTACTAACAATTTATGATCATATAGCTCATGCGATTGAGGATCGTCAAAGACTTGATGTTATTTATTTTGATTTGTCAAAAGCCTTTGATAAAGTTGATCACAGTATTTTACTTCATAAATTACATAAAAAAGATTTCTCTACTAAACTTGTCTATTGGTTTCAATCATTTCTGTGTAGCCATACAGCATATATTAAATTCAATAATAAGGTTTCATTTAATTTTGAATGCCATTTAGGTGTTCCACAGGGTTTAGAACCCATGCTGTTTAATGTTTACATTAATGATCTTAATGATTGCTTAACATATTCTTTTCTGTTAAGCTATGCTGATCACTAAGATTTTTAGAAGAATTATATCAGTTAATGATTGTGTTCTCCTTCAGAAGGATATTGGTAACTTTAGTGCTTGGTGTGAGTTAAATAATATAAATGCTCCTTTGTTTCTTATTCCAAAAAATCTGAAGTTTTATAATTTTGTTATAATATTAATTCTCATAAAATTATTTCAGTTAAATGTCAAAAAGATCTTGGAATTATGTTTTTTTGTAATGGACCTTTTATTCCTCATCTTGAAATGATTGTTGTTAAAACTTTTAAAGTCATGGGTGCCATTCTTAGACATGGTTATCAGTTCAGTAATGATACTAAATGAAAATTGTTTTTTCCATTGGTTCTTTTTATTATTGAATATGGTTCACTAATTTGGAACCCTAGTTCTTGGCAGGGATGTAACTTGTTGCAGTCTATTTCAAAGACGTTTTTCAAATATTTTTCTTGGGAGAGTAAAATGATTAATTTTCCATCTAGACGAAAGTATAGAGATCTTAAATATTTTTATAAAATTGTCAATAAACAAGTTGTTTTATCAGAAATATTTCAACTATTTCAATTAGGTCTTTGAGTTATGATACTGGGTCTGTTTGTGTATATCATATTCAAACATGTCATTCTAATATTCTTAAATTTTCTCCTTTATTTAGGTTATCCTCTTTATATAATCAGATTGGGAGTAACCTTAATCTGTGTGACATTGATTCTAAAAAATTTTGTAATCTTATTAAACATAATGTTATGTTTGATTTTAACTTTTAAATTTTACCCTGTGTTTCAGTTATTATGTATACTGTAACGGGCATGGGATGATCAAAAGCTCCAACTTCCCTTTCACTTAAAACATGTAATGGGGAATTCTTCTAATTCAAAAATCGTCCACTTTCCGCTACCTCAAGCAGAGAGACATACGGAAATAAACGAATCAATTTTCATACCTAACCGAATCTGTCAGCTATACGGATATAGCTTCCAGACTATTTTTCCCGATCAGCTTTCTCCCGACTGCTGTAAGATATTACTGTTACAGCGCTTGGCTAATTTATAAATTTTACGGGCTAAAACACTGCACCATCAACGTTTCACGTGCTAATTTAATAACTAAAAAAAGAATATCAACATGAATAATAGTTTACCCCTCCCCTCTCTAATGTTAAACTATTTTTGGAGTGGCGAAGAACGAGGCGAGACAGATTTAGATAAATTAATGCATTTTAATAATAATAAAGTTTGATAAAAAAAAACATAAGAAATATGAACATAAAATTAAACATATTATATTTTGATAGTGCTATAAGGAAATAAATATTTGAAATTCTAATAATAAATGAATACTTAAAATAACTAATTGAAATTCTTATAAATGCTTTCACATTTATAATCGTTAGACTCACTGTCTATCATAAGAGAATGTCATTGTCATTCAGGAAAGGCATTTGGCCATTGTCTATTGAATTTAAGTACACTTATGATGATTTATAAAATAATATTCAAGTTACCTAGGGTTTAGTCTTTGAGTTCCTTCCAATGTGGTCGACCATCATGTGGATTTCCTCCACTTCTTTAGGAGGGACAGTCGCCTATCATATTTGGCGGTGTGTAGCTTCTTGGTTATTCAGGTACGGAGGGCGAGGCATCACAAGCAGGGCAACTACAGGAATCCATAGGCAGGTGTTACTACAGCAGTTGTTACATTATTGCAGAACCATTGGTACAGACGGTCCGGATCGACCAGCGATCATGAAGGCCTTAGCCAGCCATAGTATGTGAGGCACCTATAGTAGATATCATATTGGCTAGCTATATCGATTAATTCTTGGAGCCGCAAAAATTCACCTTCTCGACTCGAAGTCTCAAGCTCTAATCTCTGCTACAATCTCTCTAGCTTTCCACTTAACTTCCTTTTTAATTAAAACATTCCAATGGTCCTTTGTCCTTCGGATTCTTTGTTCCCACTTGTTGTTGACACCTTCCATGCTATGCCTTCGGCCATATTTAAACTTATTTTACATGATTTTATAGCACCATTTACATTTTACTTATTTCTTTATTTTCTTTAATTAATTACACAAATTTTAGTATATGTTTTTTTCCATTTAAATTTAAATTTCGACGATCATTTATTTTTTATTTAAACTCATGCTTTAACCATACTCCATAAAAACCCGCATTTCGTTTATCGTCAAAGGTGTACTTTGAAACATAGATTCTTATCTTTTTGAACATATTAAATTTCTAGGTTTTTTTTCCTTTCCACGCTACCGAAGTTTTTCCTTTAAACTTTATTTTCCCCAAAATCATATTTACTACATGTTTTCTTTCGGTTTCTTTTCTGCTTTAATTTTTCTAGCTTATGCTTTTAGTATTATAATTTAATATTTTACTTTTCTCGAAATTCAGACTTTGAATAGCAAAAGATAATGATCTTGGTAATTCTAGTTCCCTCTCTTTTCCTTTGTTTTATTCATTTTCAACATTTCTTGATTTTGTTAACTTTTAAGCTCGTTTTTCTTTCTTTATTTATTTATTTATTTCCAACCCAAACATTTCTAAGTTTTGAATGTTTTACATATACATGTGTGACCACAGTATGTGCGATCATCACATTACACCGTTCCCCCCTTTAAAAATTTTTTTTCCCGACAAAAAAAATTTTAACCTTATGCATCGAAAGCTATATGCTCCCAACTATTGTTCAAACTCTTTCCTTTTTTCATTGCTATTATGATGTAGAGATGAGGTTAATCAATAGAGAGGTGACCAGGTAAATTATCCCTTCCTTTGCTGAACCAAGCAGTATAGCCAAACCAATTTAATCCTGACACTGCCATGCATGCGTTTCATTTCTGCCACTACTCATATCTACAGGTTCGAATCCACAGGATATCTCTGTGATCCGATTAAACCTGTTCATACATCGCATTTCTGCAATAAGGAACCTCTAAGTGCCAACTCTGGCCACTATTATCGAGGTGGGTTGGGAGGCTGGCATCTTTTCGTCCCACTCATCCATGAGCCCAGTATATTTCTGAAAGCTCTATATTCATATAAAGGGTTCTTTCCCCATAGATTGGTCTTTGGACCATTGACTCACGATATATGTGCTTAATACCTAACTGGAAATATTAATCCAGTGAGTCATTGAGAATGGGATCTCTGTCCCTGGGTTCTCTGTGATAAGATCTGGTGCACCGCAGAACACATACGCATGACAATGAAGAAGGCAAAACCAAATACTGCAACAGGATCAAGCTACAAATATCTGACCCTACATTCCATCAACCTCAATCTATGACCCCATCCTACTAATTAATTTATCCTTTATCATTTTCCTAAAGTCCCTCATATTGTCTAGCCATTTATTGGCTCGTCATTTCTTTGTGTCATTAGCTTCCGTATTCCTATCCGTTCTTCATGATTCGAGGTCCATTTCCATTTCCGAATTTGTCATCGTCTAATTCCTTCTTTATTTGGGACTGCTCTTATGTTTTATCTGGCGGTTGTCTTCCTCGATTTACATCACCTCTGCCTCCTCTGGGATGCGGATGTTGCTCTCGAGGTCCTTCCCTCACTGTCATGTCATATGGATGCTTGTATTCTGTCTCCTCTCTCTGTTGTCCGTTTCCTTGCCTCCTCGGGTTCCATTCTTTAGAATATCTTTGTTCTTCTTGCCAACGTCTTTCTCCCGGATCCTAGTCCTTTCTTATTCTAGGTGCTTCTCTTACACGCGGTTCCAACGGTGATTCCTCCATCTGTTGGTTGTCCCTAGTGGTGTCCAGCGCACTCAGCATCTCCGCCACCTGGTCCACCGTTTTCCTCTCTGTACCGATGAGAGTACGTTCAATGTCCCTCGGAAACCCGGACCTAATTATACGGAGTATTTGTGTCTCCAATAACAGGTTTGCCGTTATTAGTTGTAATCTAGCCACCTGTCATCGGAAGAATGTTACGAACGACTCCTCCGGTCTCCATTTGTGCTGTTTTATTTGATGCAACATATGCTCCTGGAGCTCCTCACTCCAATAACTGCTCTTCAACATTCTCTGGTATGCTGCAAATGTAATGGGCTTCTGGAATAGCGAATTCCACCAAACTTGAGACTCGCCCTGCAGATGGCTACAAGCGACTGCTATCTTGGCTTCTTCACTTACTCTGTTGAATTGGAATTATCGTTCCAGGCTGCTCAAGTGTTCCATCGGGCTTTCTCCTGGGTCACCATTGAAAACTTGTATCTTCAGGAAGTGGTGGAAGCCCACAGGATAGTCCATGTAACCTCCAGATTCTCTGATTCTGTCTTCTCCAGTAGTTCTTAGTTTTCGGCCCTCTATATTGGCATTAATGCTGCTGTAGGTTCTACTCTTTACACATTCTTCCACTCTGGTGTTTAAACTGGCTATTACCTTTGCCACTTGACCTAAACTCTCCTGCACGCTCATCATCACTTTTTGATTATTATCTCTCACTACCTCCATCTCTTCATCTCCCGGTCTTCTGGCTGTCCTATATCCCTTTCCCAATCCAATTCTGCTAATTCTCTAACTTTATCCTCATCTGTTTCAGATTTCGCATATCCACACAGTTCTATACTCCTTTGTTCCTCCATCTCCATCTCTGGGTAACATCCAGCCCATATATCATTAGGCTTTGATTGCTGGATGATCTCATTTTTTACTTCTTCCTCGAATGCCACCATTCTCTTCTGGCTATCGATTTCGACCTTGATCATCCATTCTTCTATTCTTCTCTCCTGTCGGTCCATGTATTCTTCCACGAATTGCTGTTGATCGACCCTCATCTGCCTCAGCATATCCATGATATCACTCTTGCTTATTTTACCAGGTACTTTCACCTTTTTATCTTCACTCCCTTCTCTCATTTCCTTTTCTTGAAAATCCATTTTAGCTTGGGATCTCGTATTCATGAATAATAATTTTATTTAACCCTTAATCTATGTTTCTAATATGGTTTACTAACTCTTCTGGCTATATTTATATAAAGAAAAATTTTTTTTATTGACTCTCTGTTTTCCTTTTTACTTTGATCAACAATTTAATATTTGTGATTTATTCAGTGAGCATTTAGATCACTGGCCAACCCAAACATCTGCACCCCAGTTCCTATTCTTGTCTGCCTGCCCTAGACTTGCCCAATTGTCTGTCCACCTTTGTCCTCGATTTTCCCTGCTCATATACCTCTGATTCACTATAATTAATTCAATGATGCCTGTTTACATTCTTTCAACTTTAATTCATTACTTATACTTATTTCTATTTGTTGACGATATATGTAAATAAACTTTCATTTAACTGTGTTTCCAGACACATGCACCTATGACATATATTTTTAATATTTCATTATAAACTTCAATTATTTTACGGTCGTTTTAAAACAAAGTCACACATACATTTTCTTCACTGGGATAATCTCTTTCGTTACATATAAAACGTTTTTTGTAAATTATATTCCTTTCACTACCTTGAAATCGTACGTACATATTTTCTTTAACTTAACAAATACATTCGAATATTTTCATTAACCATTATAAATATTTTATTTCGGCTTAACTGAGACACAATATTTAGAATCATACATATATATTTTTTTTCAATTCACCGGTGATACGTGGCTATTTTAGAATCTCTCATTTATGATTTAACCCTTACTGAACTGTTTTATTTCTTTTACTTTAACTACTTTATATTTTTTCAGTACACAAACATCATGATATCTATATTTTTGATCGCTCTAATTACAGCTAAATACGCTTCATTATTTTCCTATGAGACTATACACATTTATTTTTCTAACTTTAACTTACTGGAATATATGACTATTTAATAACATTTATACTTCGCGACTATTATTTCTTTTATTACTTAGCATTAAAATTTTATACAACTTTGTGTTATTCTTCTTTTTCTTCAAAACGATTTATATTATATGGCGGTAATCATTTGACATTATAATTTCTTTGTTCGTTATACTTGTTTAATTATTTCTTGAGATTATCTTTCACTATTCACTTCAATAACTTTCATACTACTAAAAAAAAATTTTCCCCCTCGCTACTCTTTGTACACATTTGACGTGAAATGCTCGTATGGAGTATCATCAAAAAAAAAACTTATCCCCTTCATCTTCGCTTTTCGCCACTTTAACTTGCAACACTAAATTTATATGTTTAAATCCACCTATATTAAGCGAATTTTTTATTTTAGAAAATTTTTTATTACATTATAACTTATTTAACACGTGATTATTAAATGTGCAGAAGTTTCAAATCCCGGACTATGCCACCAAAATATGTAACGGGCATGGGATGATCGAAAGCTCCAATTTCCCTTTCACTTAAAACATGTAATGGGGAATTCTTCTAATTCAAAAATCGTCCACTTTCCGCTACCTCAAGCAGAGAGACATACGGAAATAAATTAAACGAATCGATTTTCGTACCTGACCGAATCTGTCAGCATACGGATATAGCTTCCAGACTATTTTTCCCGATCAGCTTTCTCCCGACTGCTGTAAGATATTACTGTTACAGCGCTTGGCTAATTTATAAATTTTACGGGCTAAAACACTGCACCATCAACGTTTCACGTGCTAATTTAATAACTAAAAAAAGAATATCAACATGAATAATAGTTTACCCCTCCCCTCTCTAATGTTAAACTAATTTTTGGAGTGGCGAAGAACGAGGCGAGACAGATTTAGATAAATTAATGCATTTTAATAATAATAAAGTTTGATAAAAAAAACATAAGAAATATGAACATAAAATTAAACATATTATATTTTGATAGTGCTATAAGGAAATAAATATTTGAAATTCTAATAATAAATGAATACTTAAAATAACTAATTGAAATTCTTATAAATGCTTTCACATTTATAATCGTTAGACTCACTGTCTATCATAAGAGAATGTCATTGTCATTCAGGAAAGGCATGTGGCCATGGTCTATTGAATTTAAGTGCACTTATGACAATTTATAAAATAATATTCAAGTTACCTAGTGTTTAGTCTTTGAGTTTATTCCGATGTGGTCGACCGTCACGTGGATTTCCTCCACTTCTTTAGGAGGGACGGTCGCCTATCATATTTGGCGGTGTGTAGCTTCTTGGTTATTCAGGCACGGAGGGCGAGGCATCACAAGCAGGGCAACTACAGGAATCCACAGGCAGGCGTTACTACAGCAGTTGTTACATTATTGCAGAACCATTGGTACAGATGGTCCGGATCGACCAGCGATCATGAAGGCCTTAGCCAGCCATAGTATGTGAGGCACTGATAGTAGATGTCATATTGGCTAGCTATATCGATTGATTCTTGGAGCCGCAAAAATTCACCTTCTCGACTCGAAGTCTCAAGCTCTAATCTCTGCTACAATCTCTCTAGCTTTCCACTTAACTTCCTTTTTAATTAAAACATTCCAATGGTCCTTTGTCCTTCGGATTCTTTGTTCCCACTTGTTGTTGACACCTTCCATGCTATGCCTTCGGCCATATTTAAACTTATTTTACATGATTTTATAGCAGCATTTACATTTTACTTATTTCTTTATTTTCTTTAATTAATTACACAAACTTTAGTATATGTTTTTTTCCATTTAAATTTAAATTTCGACGATCATTTATTTTTTATTTAAACTCATGCTTTAACCATATTCCATAAAAACCCGCATTTCGTTTATCATCAAAGGTGTACTTTGAAACATAGATTCTTATCTTTTTGAACATATTAAATTTCTAGTTTTTTTTTCCTTTCCACGCTACCGAAGTTTTTCCTTTAAACTTTATTTTCCCCAAAATCATATTTACTACATGTTTTCTTTCGGTTTCTTTTCTGCTTTAATTTTTCTAGCTTATGCTTTTAGTATTATAATTTAATATTTTACTTTTCTCGAAATTCAGACTTTGAATAGCAAAAGATAATGATCTTGGTAATTCTAGTTCCCTCTCTTTTCCTTTGTTTTATTCATTTTCAACATTTCTTGATTTTGTTAACTTTTAAGCTCGTTTTTCTTTCTTTATTTATTTATTTATTTCCAACCCGAACATTTCTAAGTTTTGTATGTTTTACATATACATGTGTGACCGCAGTATGGGCGATCATCACAATACATTTATATTTTTATTTTGTTATATATTTTATTTTCACTTTTATTGTATGTGTAAACTGTAATTGACTTTATGCTGTTGTTTAGCACTTAAACAAATGAATTGAATTTAATTAAATAATAATAATAATAATTATTATTATTATTATTATTATTATTATTATTATTATTATTATTATTATTATTATTATTATTATTATTATTATTATTTTGCAGTCTGATATCAAAAATTTTCAGGATTGGTGTGTGGGAACCTATATGGAAATTAACATTGAAAAATGTTGTATCATATCATTTTCTAAAACATCATCTACAAGTCTGTTTAATTATACACTAAACTCAAAAAGTATTTCAAGAAAAGAAGATCATAAAGATTTAGGTATTATTTTTAATAATAATGGAACATTTAATAATAATATTCAAAATATTATTACAAAAAGTTATAAAATAATGAGTTTAATTCTCAGAAACTGTAAAATGTTTAAGAGAAATACATGTGTATATTTGCTTTATACATTGGTCTTACCTATTTTAAATTATGGATCTTTGATCTGGAATCATTTAAATTAAATAATAGATTAGCACTGGAAAAGGTCTATAATAAAAATTTTCAGATACATTAAATCAGAAATAATATGTGACAACAATGCACTCTACAAAAGATGAATCTATAATGATATGAAATATTTAAAAAAAATTACATCAGGTATAATAGATGTGAGAAGTTGCCAGACAACATTATCATTTAAGGTGAAGATAAAGGATGTGAGATCAAAAAATTTGTATAATATTCCAAAATTTAAAATGAAACATTTAATGCTGTTAATATATTTGAAACAGATGATAGAACATTTAGGACTACTGTGCAAAAAACTCTGCAAATGCTTTGTGAAATAGATTAGCTATGCATTTTTGTTTGGATGTAAAATCTGTTAAATGTACTAAATTAAATTAAATTAAATTATTATTATTATTATTATTATTATTATTATTATTATTATTATTATTATTATTATTATTGTAAAACGATTTAATATACTTCTCCTAAAAACGTAATAGCCTAAAAACGATTTACTCGCTGACGAGTAAATCATTTTTAGGCTACTACTACTACTACTATTATTATTATTATTATTATTATTATTATTATTATTATTATTATTATTATTATTATTATTATTATTATTATTATTATTATTATTATTATTATTATTATTATTATTATTATTATTATTAGAAACGTGACATATGCAGCGTATATAATGAAAATTTAGAAAATAAGACACTTGAATCATAACAAATCATAAAAAAAATTAAAGTTAAAAAATGCCCAGTAAATAGATTAATGTTTTATAGAATGAGGAAAATGATATAAACTAAATACAACACAATTGAGAACCCAAAAAAAGAAGTAAAAAAAAGGTTACCAATAGCATACACACACATATATATGCACATACATACATAAACCACAAGCAATATATATATATATCAAATAAATAAATCCATTGTAACCGTTATATTTTAAAAAGCAATAAATATACAAATTGCAAGAGCAATTTGAATTAATATTATGCAATCTTTATCAGTTGTTTTAGTTATAAAATAAATGCTGATGAAGCTCTTCCACAATGTTTAGTTTTCTGTTTATATTATTATATAAAATATTGAAATTTATTACATTTTTAATTAATATATATTTTCATCCTTTTGATCTTTATCCATGACTTATATGTTGAAATGTCAGAAATTAATAAATACCCACTACAAAGTAATAAATGTTAGTATTTTAATAGCACAAGGAGAAAATGCGCATACCAAAACAATGTATGCAAATGCAAGGTTAAATTAAACTGCACTAAATAATATAAAATATAATTTTTAACAGATAAACTTCCTAATTTCAATGTATTATCATTTCATGTATTGTCCTCCAGCATCACAGCTATCAAATAAAACAAATGAAAATATAATTGCTTTCATTCATTATCCAAATATGTTTAAATGTCTACATAAGATCTTGGAAAATGAATGAAAATGTTCTCATTTTTATTTATTGTGTTTGATAAATTTGACACTGAGGGGCATTGTTTTAAGTATGGCAGAATAAGACAGTCTTGATAATGGATTCATGAAAGAAAAATAGAAATAGGTATTATTATGATTATTATGATGATGATTATTAGAAATAGGTATGTAAGGGTATATTTGCCTGGAGTAAGAATTAGGGATGTTACAGATAAGATAAAGAACCAGGATAGTAGAGGTGTTTATTTTATAGTAGGGACAAATAATTTGTCACAACCATCAGAGAGAGTAATGGATGAATATAAAAATTTGATTAGTGTGAATAAGGTTAAAGAAAGAGTACTAGTAATTGGATTACTCCCAAGAGTTGACAATAGATATGTGTTACATGGGGCATATTTTATAAATGAACGATTGAAAAAATTATGTGACACAAACAATGTTGAATGTGTCAGATTTTTTTATTAATGAGGGAGTTATACTGTAAAGATGGATTGCACTTAGAAAAATGAGGAAGTGAAGCCTTAGATTTGATTTATGAAAAATATTATAGTTCAGGAAACTTATAAATGGGTGTATGGTTTTAAATTACAGTATTATCAAAAAGAAGTTAAGAATGTATGGGATGTAAGAAGTAAACAAAGGGGTAGTTGATTTAGATATAAATGTAGATGTGAAGAAAGAATTGGTCTGTAAAACTAATGATAAACAAGCTAATTACAAATGCAGTAGAGAAGAAAAAAACAAAAGAATTTATAAATAAGTAGTGAAAAATAAAGAAATTGTTAAATTTGGATATTTGAATATGCAAGGTGATAGGAGACCAGAAAAAAATTATCCAAAGCAGTTAAAGATGATGGACTTGAAGTATTGGCTATAGCAGAAACATATCTAAAACATGAAGAACCTACACTGGAACTTTTGGTATGGCATGGTATAAATAGAAATGAGAAAGAAAAAAGGGGTTATGGTATAGGAGTTATGTCAAAAAAGTATTTAAATACTGTAATGTGTCAATAACATTTGTGGTTTGAGATAAGGTTAGAAAGACAAGAATAGATGGTGGCTATAGTATATATGACCACTGAAGATAGTCAAACTATAATGGAGTGGACCAATAGCATATATGAATGCCTAGTTAATGATATACAGAGTTTCAAAAAAGGGAAGAAAATAATGGTTATAGGGGATATGAATAAGCATATTGAAGAAAATGATGACATGGATAACAAAAACAGCTTTTGAAAAATTTTTGTCAGAAAATGAATTTGAACATTAGAAATTTATCAAGTATTTATAAAGGGAAAAACACATGGTCTAGAAATAATATATTTCATACAATAGACTATGTATTAGTAAAGAAAGAGGAAATGAATAAAGTATGAAAATTAAAGTGTTTGATAATGAAGAGTGGGTATCGAGTAGTGATCATAATTTCTTTATAATAGAAATGGTTAATAATGTAATGTAAAATAATAATAAAAATAGAAAAGGTAGTGAAAGATATGGATGGAGAGTAAATGATAAGAATAAATTAGAAGAATATAAAATAAAAGTAGAAACAATCATGAAAGAGTTTGTTGGGGGTGAACATAACTGGTGTGGTGAAATAGAAAGGTAGCAAATAAGGTTTTAGGTGAGATTATTTAGAAAAGCAGAAGTAAAAGGAAAGTGAGAATTAGTAAATATATGTTCTATTAAAAACAAAGAAAATAAAAAAGATGTTAATATTGAATGGGGAAACTATTTAAGAAAGAAGTTGGCTAAAATAGATAATTATATAGAGAGAATGAAATTAAATAGTAAATTATTGGAGGATATTAATAAAAGTAGAAGAGTTGAAAGTAAAAAAGTTTGGAAATATATTAAAAGTAAAATTGTAGGGGAGAGAAAAATAGTATTACTAAATGAGAGTGTAACTCTAGAAAAAAATTAGAGACAATATTAAATAAGTATGTAATGGATATAGAAAACAGATTAGATGTAAAGGACAGATATAAAAGCATATAATAATGGAAATGTTTGTTTTATAGAATATGAATTGAATGAGGTAGGAAAGACATCTAAAAGTAGAAAGGTAAGAGGTTTAGATGAATGGGAAGCAAAGATTGTGATGAATTTTGGAAATAGGACAAAATTAAATCTATTATCCTGTTTTAATAAGATGGAATAGGTGACAGAATTTCCAGATAGTTGGAATAATACAAGAATGAGGCTATTATTTAGAGGAAAAGATAAGGACCAATGGTAACATTAGTGTTACATACAGTTTTTGCATATATTATGGCTGAAAGAGTGGGAAAATGAATGGAAGAAAATAATAGTAGAATAAATGCAAGAAGGTTTTCAATTGGATAGGCATATAGGAGATAGTTTATTTGTAGTCACACAACTTAGAGATATGAGTAGGAATAGAGGTAGGCAGTTATATAGGATCTTTATAGACATTGAAAAGGCATATGATAAAGTAAATAGAAATAAATTATGGGTAAGTTTAGTAAACATGGGAATGAATGGAGATTTATGAAAATAATTATATATATATATTGTACCGGTAAAAATCACCATGCTTAATCACACACAGTAATCCGAATTCAAACCCAGTCCACGTCTAGGAATAAATTCCAAAATGCAAACTAAATTCAAACCCAAAACCCTGGCATGACCCACCGATGACAACATTACAACGGTACGGGGTTTTCCCTTTACTAGCTCATCGAAAAATACAGACTAAGTTACCTACCATCAGCTATTTCATAGATACCTTATAGTCGGGATATTGGTACGGCTAATAATTTAATGTATATATTTAAGTTGTCGATACAGACAGCAGGTGATTGACTAGATTTCGAGAGTAATAATGCAAGAGAGACAAAATTAGGTTAGATAATTTTTTTTATAAATTATTGAAAGCATTGAATAATATTATTTACAGGTACGGTAAAACTCTCATATGTATTTTATAATAAATTGCTGCTAGTCATCAATAATCGGTTTGTACTGATTAACAAACTCATGCCAATATTTATGTGTTTAAATGGTTGTACAGGTTGATATGAGAATCAGAGTAATTGGAGCACTTCAAATATTTAGCACTAGTTTATATTAAGTTGTTTTATTTTAATAGATTCAAACCATTGCATATACGGATAAATGGGAGGCGGTTTTAAATAAAAATATAATATATAATACTGATGTACTGATGGTTGCAGGGATTAAGGTATACTACAAATAATAACTTGCGGTGCATTGACGGAATACCGGGCGGCTTGTACTTTGACAAGTCTTAATGCCCTCAAGTAGATCCGGGACACTACAACCAGCCGGGATCATTTTCGAACCCCGGTGATCCAAGAGATTACCTGGAGAAGAATTTCTTTCTCTCCATGTGGTAGTAAAACGAGACGCCAACTTAAGCGAAGGTAAAGGCATTGCCACAGTAACATCGAGGAAGAGTGGTCGGAAGTGGATTTTAAAACGAAATTATATAAAACCTTTTCTCTCCGTAACATTTTCTACGCAACAGTCCGATATAACTATTCAATAAAACTGGCGAAATCAAACGATCGCAAAAGTAATAATTAATTAATTTCACTCTGAAACCCATAACTCCCCAGATTGTTCGGAAGGTAATAATAGCAAAAATATTCACTTATTATTCTTACTCCGTAACAATATATAAAAAATTATAATAAAATTTTAGACTATTTTAAGTATTGAGATTTGGAGTATACATTAAAATATTATAACGAAGTAAAAGAAACAACAAAAATATTTGAATATTTCTCAACTCAATATAAATGAAACAATTTTTAGTTCGATAAAAGGAAATTACTTTTAAAATGAATATAATATTTATTATACGTGTGCTCTACTGACTTTAATTAGAGTTGAGAAATATTATTATTGGCATCGTTTTGTTTGTAAAATAAGTAATAGTAAAAATATAAATGTATTCACAAATGGATTATTAGTAGGCACAAATATTAATAATTATCATCTAAAGACTAGAGCCCAGAAATATTAGAGAAAAGATTTACTGACAGGTTTTAGTGTAACATTTTCAAATGGAAAACAAGAAATTTACATGCAATTAATTAGGTTTACAGATTAAATATAAAATTATTACTGAGAGGAAAGTTAAAAAGTTCATGTAACAAAAGTTACCATTCTTTCTTCGTCCGGCTTTTCTTCTTGCGGTGATATGTATGAAGAACGTAGGCCGCATTTTGAATTTCTTAGAAGCATGGTTAATTTAAATGTTGGAATTTGGAAGACTGGAAGCACGGAAAACATTACAGATCAGCGGTATGAAAGATTTAAATTGGCAGAACAGGGATCAGCTTCTTGGACTTAGCCCATCATGATGCAGTTTACCGGGCAACTTCTTAATAACGGTTGAAGTGATTTCTCTGGAACGACTACTTTGCTGTACTTGAGACGATCTAAGCACACAAGTAAAGTTAGAGTGTCTATATTATATTTAAGATGGCTACGGTTGACCTTCTGCCTAGTTTTTGTTCATAACTCGCCTCCTTTGATTTTCTGGCCTCCAGAATATCTAATGTTTGACTATACAATAGCCTTGCCTTTCTTGATAAGAGTTCTACGTTCGGTTTTCATTTATTTTTAAATTTAATACATGATTCTAAATTGACAAAACAATTACATCGGAATTCGTGAATACAAAAATATAAATTCATTATCTTAATTTATCAAGTACAAACTAATTATCCTATACATTTGTACAAGTAAGATTTTGATTAAAAATACTGATAAAGGAATTGACTTTTGATCAGCATTTTTAAATGACTTTGTATAATTTGCAAAATTAAAATTTACAGAAAATATACACGCAATTGGAACTTTTAAATTGAGCTAATATAAATCCACAAACCACACACACACAAATGTTATTTATCATGATTTGTGACATTTATACACATACTCTTTACATTAAATTCTTTTTAAACAAACACAAAATAAATAACTTAAAATTTATGTGGCTGGGAATAGAAAAAGTCTCATTGCGGGTAAATAGTGGTTTAGAATTACCGTTCTTAAATGACAACCATGAAACTAAGATCGATTCTTCGATCTGTCTGTTTCAATATATATATATATATATATTGTAATTTTATGGTTGGGCTCGATGTTGGTTAAGCCTTATTTATGTGAACAAATTTATAAAATTTTAATTTTTAATTGACAATAATTGAAATATATTAAATCAGTGTATTATATCAGTGGTGTCTTAAATAGTTGTTAAATTATATTATAAAATTAAGTAAATTTTAACAATAAATCTCCTGAGAGTGATAAAAACATAGACTATTCAAGATATTCTAAACCCTCTGCCAGGATGTCTATGAGAATTCATATAAAATCTGTCAGATGTATTAATTTTTAATAATATTAAAATAATAATTAACTAGTGTTATTATTAATTTGAAAATATAAAAATATTTTGATATTTTATTATTAAATAATAATCAGAAAGATTTAAAATTATAACTCTTTTAGATTAAACTTTATAATTAATCCTTAAGCATATTTTTATTGCAATGTAAAATAGTTTTGAACAGCTTGGTTAGTTATCACTAATGAATATAGATAAAGTATTAATTATATGCACTATATATGCACATACCATGCTTTCATTGTTCTACTTTTTTACAACAATTCTGTCTGATAAAGGTATAAATAACTTAACAAAGATTGTAGGGGGGGGGGGGTCATTAAAAGAACATGAGAAAAGATAACAACATCTGAGCTATAACAAAATTTAAAATCAAGAAGCTGAAAATAAATAACACTGGATTTGAATTTGAACTGAATTTAAATGATAGACAATTGTATTTTGACTCATAAATAATAATGTAGAGAATTCCACTTCCTTGCATGAACTGACTTACTGACAATCATCAGGATTTCACATTTAAAAAAATGGAAACCATTTTGGAAAACAAAGACTTTGTTCAAAAGGACTTCAGATTTAAAACCGAACAAGAGATCCTAAGCATAAAATTTTATTCTAAATATTACTACACTTTTAATTATTATAGTCATTATTTAAAACAGGCAAAACTCACTATATATATTGCCACACACAACAAGCTAGAGTAATCAATTTGATGCCAGAAGGCTCCTCATGACAAAGGCCATAAGCCAGAAACTAGTCTGGGGATATTGGATGAGTAGGCACAAGATGGGGATTTTATGCATAAGCCTTCTGGCATCCATTGATTACTCTAGCTTGTTGTATGTGACAATATATTTAGTAAGTTTTGCCTGTTTTAACAACAGTTATACCCAAGCATAAGAGGTGGTGGTCATGTGATGTTTATTGGCTTATAGTCATTATGTATGTTTAAAGATCAACAATGATTTGTTTGGAAGGACTAGAATAAATAAAAAATATATAGTTCATTTGTAAAATAAATATGAAATACTTTTTGTCTTTATTATCAAACGTAATAACAACCTGATTAAAAATATCACATGATTACACAAAACTTTCTGAATTTACAATTTAAAAAAAAGTCTACTTTAAAGAATATTAAAATTTATATATAGTATAAAGAATGAATTTAATTTATATCTTTATCAAAATATTATTCTGATAGACCTTTTTAGAACACTTGTTTACTTCATTATTAAAAATGTATATTAGAATACGTATGCCGTATTGGTAAATAGTTATAGCTTAATCGAATATACTACTTATTGCAAATTTTGATGAAGGAAGGCAGTAATAATTTATAACAGTGTCATTAAAGAAAATGTTTGGTTTACCATAATAAAATATGAAAAAATATGGATGTGTTACCTTGTAAAATAATTGGTACTTGTGTACTAAACATACAACAAAGAGAAGATAGGACATTGAAATTGGTCTAATATTAGTGATTTCTGATGGATCCGGATGTTTTTTCATAAAAGGTACTAAAGCAATTGGGCACAAATTTTTTACATCTTTTTTCCCTTTTGCCAAGTGATTTATAATTCCCATCATTATAGGGACTACAAAGTTGCTGAGGTGGGATAATAAAAATTTTGGAATTGCATGCATTCTGGGGTGTATGTGTTCAGGAAGTGATGACAGTTTTTCTTTGAGGTTAGATTCAATAATCCTGTGTCCTTTTGATGAATGTTGCTTTTCCAATTCACAGTTTTCAGATGGTAGACTTCTTTGTAATTTTTCTTTATAATGTAACATAATCTGCTCCATCATATGTTCTCCTGTTACTTTTGTGCCTTTGTAATTAATAATGGATGGTGTAATTTGTTTTCCTTGAGCTCCCAGTGCCCACCTTAGATAACTCCTAGTCCAGTAATGTTAGGCAGCAAGATATATCTTTGTCCTTTTAATATAGACATATTCAGCTAGGGCTTTCTGCTTTGCTTTATATTGGCATTTTAGGCTAAAGAGAAGGGGTCATTAAAGATAAAATTCAAACAAAGATCCTAAAACAAATCACCCCATCCCAATATGCCAAGAAGGGATCCTCCACTCTGATAGTGATTGGTGAAATTAAAATCCTCTTTGACCACATTAGAACTAATGGGCAGTCTAAACCAATTGCTGTCCAATCAGACATGTCTAAGGCATTTGATACAGTAAATATCCACAAACTACTAAATCTTCTAAAAGAATATGATATTTTCACTGAAACAATTCAAATACTAGGTAATCTCCTACACAATAGAAAGATATATATTTCACTTAATGATGCATACACCAGTGGATTCACACTAAACTTGCCACTCCCACAAAATTCTCCTCTCAGTGCCTTCCTTTTTATCTGTTATATAAACTCCCTCCTTAGAAAATATGCTTCCAGGAATCTTAGTTTTCAGACTTAAAAAAACAATTAAAACAATGGCATACATGGATAATCTCCTAATCATCCTATCATCTAATAAATACCTTAACAGACTATATGAAATACTAGACAGATTCACCAGAATCTCTAATCTCAAGATAAACCCAATTAAATCTTCTACCTGGAAAATATATTTGGGGAAAAAGATTAACTCTAAATTCCTGGCAGAATCTCAGAAGTTCTTGGGTTATTCAATGTTTAAATCCCAAACTGCAATGTCCAAAGAACTACAGGAGATGATACTACAATCAACTGACAAGATAACCAAAAACACTTTCAGGGTATACTTCTCTCTTCAGGGAAAGGTAGCCCTTTTTAACATGAATCATGAGTAAAATCTCTTATTACCTCCCAATTATGATGGTTACAAAATATTTTATTAGAAAAATTAACAAACTGAGCTCAAGACTATTCTGAAAGGGATACATAGTCTCCATCAGTATTAATAGAATGCAGAAACACAGGAAATTAAATGGAATGACCCTTCTTTTCATACCATCAATACTTTTTCAAAAAGCACACTCCCTAATTTACAACCTAATAAAAAAATATGAATACATCCAAATCACAGAACCTATTCAGCCAACAGATTGCCCTCCCACTAGAAAAGTGTGCTGGCTAAACCAAATAGTTCATATCTTCAAACAACATATTAATTAACATATCTAAAAACCTTTTCAAAAACAAAATCACAATTTGGAAAACCCATCACATGATTAACCCTCAACCTAATACTGCAAATCTGAAACTGGGAATTTCAAACAATAGAATTATCTTGCTGTTCAAATACTGGGCTCTTTAGCCAAAACACTTTCTGGTGAAAATAAATTTGGAAGCCATGCCTACTAACTGGTTCCTCCACTATAAAAGACAAATAAACAAGGTTGATCTAACATTCCCCAACTGTGAGAGGAATGAGGAAACTTATGATCACATAATACATACAATATATAAATACTCTAAGGTGGACTTTTACAAAGTCATATTGCTATAAGTCTGTATCCAAACAAGAGACATCCCAACCATAAGACTTTAAATTTTTTACATATTCCATCTGGCTGGTAAAATGCAAGAAATTATTTACAGTTCTCCACCAAAATGAAGATCAATACTTTATTCAAACAATTAAAAAAATCAAGTAAAGGAACTAAACCATGTCAACAAAATTAAAGTTTGATGAAACATGGAAAGTTTTTTCAAATCTGACAGTAAACAGTTTGGATCAACTTATTGCTATAAACAGTAACAACAAAATTTCTTATACTAACTCATTACTAAATGCAATACAATTATTTTTTAGAATGTAGTACACAGAATACAAACAAAGAAAATGTGTAATTTAGGTACATTGTTATAGTCTTAATAAAACTAGTTAGAAAAAAAGAAGATAGGAGGCCTTTTCACATGTGTAATTTTGTAATTGAAAAAAAATAAACCTTGTGATGTAGATTGAAAAATGTAATAATTATTTGGCTTGATTTATATTTGTCAGTTACAAAAACTTTTTTTCCAAAATCTACTTGGATTGCTAATTTGGCTTCTTTAGACTTGATGAAAACTTGGCTATTAGTTCTGCAATGAAGAAAAGATAGGCCTTTTTACATGTGGAATGTTGCAATTTAAAGAAAATAAACCCTGTGGCAATCTAGATTGAAAATCGTGATTATCTTTTTCAAAGTCTGCTTTGATTGGAGTTATTTGGCTTGATTTATATTTGTCAGTTGTAAAACTTTTACAATAAGAGATCAATTTACATTAAAATATACAAAGACTAAATTAAATTGGCACTCTGGCTGTTATTGTTCTAGATAGCTGTACATAAAAAGATTTAAAATACATTAAGAGGTGATCCACTCTCTTATTGTAAAAGTTATCAAACTTGACAGCTAGAAGTCAGTTCAATTATTATTTAAAATAGATTTGGTAAAATATTCACATGACATTATATATCAAAAAATGATCAAATTTCAAATCAAAACTTGTTCATAATGTTGTCTTTGCAACGTAATATATTAAAAATAATTCAATAAAAAATTATTTAATAAGACAACTTTTATAATAATATTATGTTTAATTAACCTCACCAACCCAAATTTCACCCCTATATTGGAGCCTTATCAAGATGTAAATACATTTAAAGTTATATTATAATTCTTTCTATTTTACAGCAACTCCATTACGGGCTTCATTTTACATTACAATATTAAAGATGAAATAAATATTCTATTTCTTATTCATTACATACATAAATAATTATACATAATATTTACTTATAAATTATAATCATGTATTTACATTATACAATCACATATTTATATTTTAATGTTATTTATAAATTTCCTAATTTTCTCTTTCTTACATATTATAACTATATTTAATAATTTAAACCCAATATAATTAGAATGATAATCATCTATATAAATATATACATATAATTTACCTATAATTATACCTAACTTAAATTAAATTTTCCAGCTATCTAATAACACCCATTTTCCAGCCAACTCTACGGGACATTTAACTATATTCATACATTTTTCAAAATTCTTTTGTATATACAAAGATTCATAACATATCCTCTCACTATACTTCTTTACATATTTAATTACTTGAATGTTTTTTTCACAATTTATTCTATGTCCAGTATTTAAAAAATGTAGATAAATCCCTGATCTCATATTCTTCCTTTTAATTGCTCTATATGTTCTTTACTTTTTTCTAATGCAGTTTTCTCTGTCTGACCAATATATATCTTGTTACAAAATTTACAAATAATCCTATACACTAACCCAGCTTTATCATTTTTATTATTATTTTCTATATTACATATCCATTTCCCTAACCTTTTAACCGCTAATTATATTATTGGTTGTATGAGGTAAAAATCAAATTTTTTAATTGGCCAACTCACAAACTGAAGACAAAGCCTATTGTTAAAACATATTCGCCTATAATATTAAATTCAACTCAGATACGTTTATAAAAAGTATATTACTAATTTTTCAGGTTATGAAGAGAATGAAAGTTCTTTCAAAAATAAATTGCTATTTATTTATTCTAAAATATTCAATTTCGGCAACATAAAAGCTATAATATAAACAAAAAGGTCGACTTTTACGTTATAGAAAAGTAAATATTTCTTTTTATTAAATCTTTAATATTTTTACTAAAATCTTCAATATTTTTCGAAAATAATTTTGTTTTTTTAGTATTCTCTCTGAAAATCATTTGTAATTACTGAATATATACTTAATATTCTTTAAAATTATATTCGAAATGAAAATCTCAGCGTTTTTCTTTATTTTCTTTGATCAGGCAGTTTCTTTGTTCTTTCCAGCCAATCAGAATGTCTTTTTCGGCTGAGAGCTCACTAACAACCAATTACAACCATCTTTCTTTGTTTAGGTTTAAATGCGTTTTTTTTTATTTTTTACTTGTAAAATAATTCGGAAGAGGGCACCATCTTACAGAACTTTTAAAAACCTATTCAAAACCTATCAAACAAATTTTTTAGCATAAGAACTGGCAGAGTTAGAGTGACGTCAGATGTCTACGAGGAGCCTCGTAGGAGGCGGGAATGATTTGCTGTTTTTCCATCATATTTAAATATTATTAGGTAATTTTTCCTTTATCAATTCTTTATATACTTTATCAAAATATGGAATTGAAATCTATTTATTATTTATAGTTAATTTATGATTATTATAATATCTACTATTTTCATTTTTATTTTTAAAAAATTTACTCATATTTTTCTTTTTATATCTTATACTAATATAATCATTTTCAACCTCCAACTTTTGTATTAATGCTACATCCTTATCTAAAGTTAACCTATCATTTTTCTCTTTAAAACCTTTCATTGCTGCCATTTTTTGAGACCATGGTTGATATGAACTTGGATCTATTATACCTTTTTTATCTTTCTCTTTAATATAATGTCTTACAACAATCTTACCTGTCACATCTGTCCTCATAAAAATATCTAAATATTTTAACCCTTCCTCTTCATTTTCTATCATAAATCTAATACCATATTCATTATTATTCATTTCATTAAATGCATTATTGATACTTCTACTATTACCTATTATAAGTATATCATCAACATATCTATGATATTGTATAATTTCTTTCATTTTTATATATTTATCAATTACATTTCCCTCAATATAATCAATCATAATAGATGATAACACACCACTAATGGAACATCCCATAACCCATCCTTTAGTTGCCTTCCAAAATTTATTTTTATATTTAAAGTAAAATGTTTCACTTATTAACAATAAAGCTTCATTAATAATATATATCCATTCCTTTGATATACCACCATAATCCTTTATTCTTTCCATAACTACTTTTATACTTTCCTCTCTAGGTATATTTTGATACATCTTTTCAATATCAAATGATACAATATTTCCATTCTTATTTAATTTCACATTCTGTAGTTTATTAATAATTTCCTCCGAGTTTTTAATGCAATATTTTCCAAAACCTACACTTTTAATAATTTTTTATATATTATATCACACAAGCCTTTCAGCATATAATTCTTAAAATCTAATATTGCTCTTACTAGCATATTATCTTTTTGTGTTTTAACTTTTCCAAACATAGTAGGATGTTCAATCACCATAGGATGTAAACGTCTATATTCTTTTTCATTAATTAACTGATTTACTTTCATATTAGTCAATAGTATTTTATATTTTGTTTTAATTTCATTACTTGGATTCTTACTCATTTTTAAATATTTTTTGTTTTTCCTTATCTTCTTTAATCTTCTATTCATATTCATTTTTATTTAAAATCACAAACCTTGGTCCTTTATCCTGTCATCACAACCAATCTCTTGTTTTCTATTTTATTTTTAATTTTCTTAATAATTAACTTTTCTTTCCATTCTTTTTTATTTAATTTATTCTTTTTATTACTTGTACCATTAATCCTTGATTATATTTCCATCTTCACTTTATTATCAATATTTGCAGCCTCTACACTCACCACTGTTGCCTTCTGTATGTTTTTATCCACAAACGGTATATATTTAATACCTTTACTTAATATTTCTGACTCTTCATTTGTGAAATTTACACCAGATACATTTATGTAACTGTATTTTTCTTTATGCATATCATTAGTTTTTAAAACATCAATATTGTTCCCAAATATTTTTTTACAATTTAACCATTTCCATTTATTTTCATATTTTTTATTTAATCTATTTTTAATGTACTATTATTTTCCAATATAGCTTGATTAATATATTCCTATAATTATATATATATATATATATATAAAATAAAATAGATATCAATGGATCACATTACAAAAAGTATCAACAGAATAAAGATTAGAATTTAATGTTTTACTTTTTTTATGATTTTACAAAATAAAACATAAAGAATAAAATTCTGTTATCATTTATTGTATCTTAGCTTTTTGCCAGGCTTTTTGAGATTAAAAACACTATTTTATTTAACATTTTGTTCATTGTTTAGATGCTTTTTTCAATCTTAAAGGTAACTACTTGAAAACTGACTATAGTTGCTAAACTGCAAAGTTTTTCATTCAGTATTTGTATTCTTAAGAGTACACTATTATAAAATAAAATCAAGCAAATTTTATACATTAATATTTTTTTAATTTTTCAATTAAGTATTAATATAATTTTCATATATATTTATCAACTTTTAATTAGTGATATTTATCTATTATTATTATTATTATTTATTCATTTATTACTAGAAAATGTTTGATATGTATTTATTTACATTTATTTCACATATAATATGACCTTATGTCAACATGGGTGTGACAAGAATCTCGGCCTCAGGATGGCCTTTGAGCATTTCATCTTCAGATTTTCAATTGGATGGACGGTTGAAGAGTTGAAGTATGGAGTAGATTGAAGCCTGTCCATTAAAGTACGAGGATTGGCTATCTTAATATATATCTGAGCACTTATAACATATATGTGTAGAGATGGTAATCTGTACCAACTGATGATTGCTGGTTTAGCATGGAATACTTATATTGGTGATTATTTATCTTTTCAACATATATGTGTTCAAGTCTATCAGTGTTATGAGATAGTGTGGAGAGGGGTGGTGCATGTGAAGGTATGTGCTCATATATCCTATATATTACCTATATAGACATAGGTATATAATAAGCCTGTATGTTTCAGTTACTATATAGTAGAGATGTCTACCCATCCCTTGTATATGTATTAAATGGATTATATTCTATATATGAGGGGTCATATTGACCTTAGGTCAACATGAGTGTGACAAGAATCTCAGCCACCCCCTTTGAGCATATCATCTTCAGATTTTTAATTGGAGGGATGGTTGAAGAGTTGAAGTATGGAGTAGATTGAAGCCTGTCTATTAAAGTATGAGGATTGGCTATTTCAATATATAGCTGAGCACTTATAGCATACATGTGTAGAGATGGTAATCTGGACCAACTTATGGTTGCTGGTTTCACATGAAATACTTATATTGGTGATTATTTATCTTTTCAACATATACGTGTTCATCTTTTCAACATATATGTGTTCAAATGTATCAGTATTATGAGATAGTGTGGAGAGTGGTGGGGCATGTGAAAGTCTGCTCATATACCCTATATATTATAATATGCCTTGAAAAGTAGGAAACAAGTTTAGACTATATAGTGTATCATGGCAAAGAAAGCCATATAATTGACCACAAGAGTGGTTAAATACTGATTTTAAATGTTGGTTAGCTTTAAGGATAACAATTATAATAAAAACGATATTAAAAAAAAGAGTAGACAAATATGTTTTAAAAAAACGAAAAATATTTTTTTTTGTTTATAAATTTAAAATTGCTTATACTGTCTCTAAGATTAGAGTTAAAAAGTTTAAATGTCAGTTATTCAAAGTTTAAATAATTGATATCTAATTACATATATCTATATATAATTACGTTTTAATTTGTTAGAAAATCAATTTATAAAAGATTTAGGTTATAATAATATTATAATAATATTATCATGTTAAAACCACCTGAAAGTGATATTTATATGCTATCACACAGAAGTATGCCATTTAGGTGGCCTCTGCTATATAACATTCTATTCCAATGTGGAGACATAGAAATAGTCCATTGTATGTGGTGGTCTATTTCTATGCTAATGCACAAAAACATGATGTTTCATCTGCTGCATAAGCCATCATAACAGCTTAAGCTCAGATTTGTGTTACACATTTGGACATGCAATTAGATTTCACTTTTTGGTACAGTACTGTGTGAGGGTGGCTGGAATTACGACTGTCAAAACTATTTTAATATTCATTAAGACCTTCTTTTCCTCTATCTCCTATGTTTTATGAATGTCTACTAAGAATTATGAGCATAGGCTCATGCTTCTCTAGCCCAGATGTTATGTTCAAAAAATTCAGCAAGGGTAGATGCAAGCATGATTTCTATAAAATCATGCTCTAATTTATGTTTGTATAAGGACAACTGTGATATTAATAAAATGGCTGAACAAAGTTTACCAATGTCAATGTTTGGGATTGGCCTTCCTCCGAAACTAATGCCATCACATTTTTATAGCATTATAGAGTAGTGGCATGTGTGAAGAAGTGTTCATGCAGAGAAGAAATGAGATTTATATCATTGCGGAATCTACTAGTTAAAATGCAAGGCCAGTTCATGTGGGTGTCAGTGTTCAATTCACCAAGGAACATGGCAGGAGAGATCACACCTTGATTTAATAAAGATAGTATGTCTCCTGTACTATTGAAGCCATGAGGATCTGACAGTGTCAAGGGCTGTCACTGACTTGAATCTGTTTCCAGGCTTCCTTGTGCACTGGACCAATGGACACCATGAGCTTTGTCATGAGAGCTTAATGTCTCAGCTGTGCAGTCAAATAATGGTCCAGGGTTGATTGGTGAGATTGACAAGATCTTGTTTAGCCACTGAAAGAACCAACAAAGTAGAGTTCTACCACAGCAGTGGATGTTTGACAGAGTGTACTGTGATAACCAGTGATTGCTTCATTTGCAGCCACCCTTCTTCAGTCCATTTGGGAAAATGTCAAATCTGGATCGACTATTTTCTCTGACTGGTGGAAGGGTTATCAAACAAAAGACCTTGAGGCTGCAGGTTTCAAACACCTGAAAGTAAACCACAGGTACAACTTTGTGGACTCCAACACAGGTGCACACACACAGAACATTGAGTGCCTGTGGGGCTTGTTGAAATGGTGCAACAAGAAACAGCTTGGAATAGCCAGACAATCACTGAATACCTACCTGGCTGAGTTTATGTGGTGGCATGTGCATAAGAGGGAAGTCATCTTCCAGGCCCCATTATTAGAGCTTTGAGTTGTATACCACTCATGAAGAACCAAAAAATTTGTTTTAAATGTATATACTTTATAGAATAACCATTAAATGTAAATATTTGTTTGTAATATAAATAGCATTTCGACCTTCAAGTTGCATTCCGTTAATTTGCATTTTAAGAATCCAAATCACCAACAAAGATGTTTTTTAATGTATTGATTTTATGGAATAACCGTTAAATGTAAATATTTATTTGTAATGTAAAAAAAGTTGATTTTGTAGAATACCAAACCAAAAATAAGTAATGAAAAGAATAAAAAGTAAGTACTTTTTAAATTCATTTTGATTTATGTATTTTTTTGTCAATAGATTTATTTGATTTGATTTTTAATGTGTTAAAAAAACAAGGCTGGTCCTGACAGCATTATATTTATTTTTGTTTACAAACAAACTACACCCTCAGGCAGTTTCAACATGCTAATATAATAATATATTATTATTATTCTAATAATATAATTTTGTTATTCTAAGTAATAAAATTAACTAAAGGAAAATAATTAGAAAGGTGATCAATATGAATTATTTCTTTTTAAACAATAACAGTTTGAATAAAATATGACAAAATTTTTATTGAAAGCTTGTATTCTGTCAGCTTCTCTAATCATTCTTTTGTTTTACAATCATCTTTAGCTGCTAGTAAACAGTAACTTTATTTTTATTTGTAGCCATGTTATGAACAAAATAGGTAGTCTTCTCTTAGTATGTTGAAACTGTGACAGGGCATACTTTCTATGCAAATGCACAGAAATATCTCATTTATGCGGCCCAATATTTCTGTGCTTTTGCATAGAAAGTTACAACCTATAGAGCAGTTCTGTTCACATTAGCTGCTGCAGGCTTAGATTGCATTGTACACCAATACTACAGCCCACTGGTGTGCTTCATGACACTGTGGAAATGTGCACATTTAACAGATCTCTACTGTATATTGTGAGGGTGTTTGGAATATAAGTGGTCATAACTGTTGTAATATGCCTTCATAATAATGATCTTATACCCTAACTGATGTACTAGTACATACTAATAATTGTAAGTCCAGCTCCATGCTTTTCTACACACCATGAAATGTGAAAACAATTGCAAAAGGGTTGGGCCAAGCATCAATTCATACAAGGCACACATGCATGAGAATAGCTACAAGTCAAATAAAATAACTGAGGTTGCACATTGTTTTGAAAATTGTAAACTTGGTTTGATCAGAGTACTGCATCTTTTAGTCAGATTAAGAACAGATATGAGACAAATAAAATGCCTGAGGTTGCACGTTGTTTTGCAAATCATAATCTTGGTTTTTTGATTCAGAGTACTGCATCTTTTGGCCAATCCTTCAGACTGGAAAAACCATTGGTCCACCCCCTGCACATTCCAGCACAACATACTGACATGTCTAATGTAATTTTAAAATGTAATTATCGTATTTTAGAAAGTGATGTTGGTTTGTAAATTGAGTACTGCATCTTTTGGCTGATCCTTTGGACCAGCAAAACTATCAGTCCCTCTCCCATGCACATGCACATTCCAGCACTGTGTGCTGACTTGTAGCATGAAATTTAAAATATTGCAATTCTTGTATTTTTGAAAATAATGTTTTTTACAAAATAATGAATGTCATCTCATAAATTGTTTAAAAATAGTTTGCAAAATGTTGCAAGGCACTAAAATGTATAATGTAATTTAAAAATGTAATTATTCCATTTTAGAAAATAATGTTAAAATTTTAAATATAAAAAAGGCCCAGTAGTGTTATTTTTGTGTTTGTTTACATAAAAAGTATGCCCTCTCATGGTTTCAACATGCTAAGAGAAGACTACCCAAAAATAAATATAAAAAGATTATTTTGGCTCAAGGCAACTAATTTCAGTCCGTGTGTAACATTCATCCTGGATCAATTTAGTCTGGATTATTTTTTCTATTCTGATATGTAATTATAAATATGCGACTTTTTTCGCATGTGTTAGTGAAGCTATAATAATATTATAATGTGTAATAGGTCTGCTTAGCACTTTTGAGATTTATTGTCCAAATCTCATACTCATAGTTTTGTGAATGAAGACTGTTGTGATTTATTGTACACATATGCAAATGAGTTTGAATTTTTAATTAGTTAGTTCATTGTTTAGAGAGAGCAAAGCATGCCTCTCTTCTATTAAGGTCACTGAGATCATTTACTATGTAAAAAGCTTCTTTAACTTTTGTTTTGGCATCACCCTTCTCTGTACAAATTATTTGGGCAGAACTGAGTTCGAATACGTGGCCTGTGATCCTCAGAATACTGATTTTTATTTTTAATCCTGTTGTATGCATACCTGTGTTGGTAAATTCTTGTATTAAGGTTAGCCCGAGTCTCACCATAGTAAGATGCCTGGCAGCCTAATTGAGAGCATGCCATTTTATAGACCACATGAGGGGCTTGACCTTTTTCTATTTTATCTTTGGAATTATTTATTAATCGGTTAGTATTAGGAGGTGTTCTGAAGTTAAATTTGAAATTGTTAGACTTTTTTTTTTGCAATATTTGAAGTTACATTAGGTATAAAAGGAATTGTTAGGTATTTCATATTGTCTTTAATCAAACTTGAATTGTCATTTCTGAGTTATTCTTAATCTACATTTTAAAAAAATTATGCTTATGAGTAATTGTTAACTGAAAGTACTCTTTTACAGAATATTTGTTTTGAAGAGGTGAAGAAATATGATTTAAGTGAATATGATCTGAATAAATTAAAATTTGATGCAAATAAAGAGCTAAAAAAATTAATGTTTCAACATTTTTATGAATGGATTTTCAGCATTTTAAATATCGGAATAGATTCCATAATGTAAAATAAACAAATGGAAAAAAAAATATTAATAACAAAAAGTGAATTTTAAAATGGAGACTTTGATAAAACTTCCAGTGCTTAAAATGTGTGATCATCTGAATGATAATATTTAAGTATTTATTATTATTTTGTAATTTAATTTAATAATGTTTAAATATTTCATATACCTTATTGTATAATAAATATTTTATTAGTTATTTATTAATCCAGCCTCCTGTTTCTCTTCACATAAATTCTTATCATTTAAAATAATAAATTAAACTTTATAATAGCTAGTGAGAGAAGAGTTCATAATCTAATGAATTAGTTATGGTATTATTTAATAATACTGGTGGAGTGAAATGTCCTCCTATGGATTTCCTAGTTTTGGGATAGCGCTCTAGCTTTCAACTTAATATAAATTTGTTATTCATAGAGGATCTAATTTCCTTTTAGTTTCTTATGAGTGATTTATGACCTGGAGAGGCATAGTCTATAATATTTTTTTTTTATTATACCTACATCTGACCATTGGTATGATTTTATGATTAAATTAAATGATATTTTACTACTATCTTGTTTATCACAGTTATTTGGATTTAAGCTTAAATCTCAAGGTTATCTTTTTTTATTAAGCATTAACTTTTCATATCTATAGGATTATTGTAATTTGTGTTTAACTTTAATTTTGGTTATCTTTTATGCCAAATAGTAGTAAATATATATGTTTAATATAAACATTTTAGATTTTTTTTAATATCGCACATCTATTAACAGCATTATCTAAGTGATCACAAGTTTATTGTTTTGCACTGACTGTTAGCTATGTTATAACATTAAATATTTCAGTCCTAATTGTATTATTATTTATTTTAGCCTTGTCTTTTTGTGAAATATTTTAAAAGGATTGTATTTATTAACTTTTTTAAACCTGCAGATATTAATTTTAACAGGCTAATTTTATTCAAGTGATTATCTTTCTTTAATTTCAAACTCTTTCTCTCTAAATTTTTCTCATCTGTTGTATAATTTAATTGTTATTTTTCTTTATTTAACATTTACAGCTTCTTTTGGGTACATTGTCATATCTAGTATGAGTTTGCTTCCTTGGAATTTTTTATGTGAGTATAAATAGGTAGATTGACAAATAGATAAATTAGATATGTAGACAGAGATGTAGAAAGATAGACAAATAGAGAGGAGGAAAATGGCTAGATGAAAGGACAAGTAGATAGATGAGAATAGATATAGGATAAATAAAAAGACACAGGTAGACAGACACATATAGAGGGCAGAAAAATATGTAGATAGACAAAAATTCATAGATAGCCAGGTAGACAGACAAAGAGGGCAGACAAATATATAATGATTGGCTAGATTAACAGATGAATCAATAATAGATAGATAAATAGATAGAGGGCAGATAGATATATAGACAGACTGATAGAGAGACATACAAATGTAAATAAATACATAGATAGGTAGATAATTAAATAGACAGATAGATAGGTATAGATAGGTAAGTAGAATGGGTAGGCATAAATGTATAGAAAATGAATGGATGGAAAGATGGTTATGCAGATAGATAGATAGATAGATAGATAGATAGATAGATAGATAGATAGATAGATAGATAGATAGATAGATAGATAGATAGATAGATAGATAGATAGATAGATAGATAGATAGATAGATAGATAGACAGATAGATAGATAGATAGATAGATAGATAGATAGATAGATAGATAGATAGATAGATAGATAGATAGATAGATAGATAGATAGATAGATAGATAGATAGATAGATAGATAGATAGATAGATAGATAGATAGATAGATAGATAGATAGATAGATAGATAGATAGATAGATAGATAGATAGATAGATAGATAGATAGATAGATAGATAGATAGATAGATAGATAGATAGATAGATAGATAGATAGATAGATAGACAGACAGACATGCAAGCATATAGATAAGCAAAAAAAAGCAATCAGATAGGCAAATAGGTAGATTATATCCGATGGTTGGTAGGTGGATAGCAATCTTATGAATCGCAAAAATTATTTCTGAACAGTAATTTTTCTTTTTTATAACTCAAATTAATTTAAAAATTTTCAAATACATTCTGATTATATTAATTAGTGTTAAAACTTACATTTGGTATAAGCTACACATATATTTATAAGGGCGATCCATTCATATAACAATAATAATAACGCGATGAACATATCTAATTTTCGTAATAAATTCTAAAATTAGCAAAAATAAATACTTTACGCTAGCGAACGAGACATCAAAACAATCTATTATGAAAGCAAACTCATGTTATAATAATAATAAAAAAGTCATTGCAATATATTGTTAAATACACAATTTAAAAAAATAATTATTTTAGTCCACATTAGGCGTACTTGTATTAAGAATATCATTTTGAAATTATATGCATAAACAGTAAATTTAAAGGTAACAATGCTATTCTCGTCATTTTCTAATTTTCTGTCTTTATTAAAATCGTAGTAATAATTATACTATTTTACTACTATCTTCTGCTTAATTATTACCGATTAAAAGTTTGCATCATTTGATTCCTTGGACAAATTTATTGTATTACACTTTTTGTTGACTGTGTGTGACTCATTGTTACACGGCTGATGCATTTGATTTAATTTTGAAGTAATTATTGAGAAAATATTTTATAAAAATTGTAACATTCAACAAATTTATAAAACATATTATGTGAGGTGAAAAAAGATGTCATTGAAAGGAGGGAGGTAGATAATTATTGATCCTGATTATTTTCATCAAATTTTATTTATTTTATGTATTGATCCTGCAGATAAAAGAGCAATGTTTTTACAATTGAAAATCTGATAATAATTTTTGGGTCTTTAAATAATTGACATAAAATAATAAATCTAAGATGCAAAACTGAATCTAGCTTTAGGTCCATGTTATTGTGGGTTTTTTTTTTTCATGTATCAAAGCATCGGCCAGGAAGCGAACCCGCGAACCTGGTACAACTGTTTATGAGGCAATCGACCACCAACACTTGATATCTTATTATGGTTTAAATGGAAACCAATAGTAAATGATTTTAGTTCCTATGGCTTTATTGTTCACAAGTTCATAAAATGTTTTAAGTGTCAGAAATGCCAGCACAAGAATCAATCCTAGGACCATATCTTTCAGAATATAACACTCTACCACTGTGCCAAACAGTACTATTCTTTTAATATGTACAATTAACAGAGCTCTTGACATTTTTATTAAACTTTTTAGATATGGAATATTTTATTTACTTTTAGTTCTAATCTTTTAGGGAAATATATAGTAGATTTATTTGGTTAAATAAACTGACTGAGTGGCTTAAATTTTTTAAAAAGTGTTCAAAGCTGCCATTGAGTTAAGAAATGTTTTGAATACTATGACAACTTCATCAATATCAGTAAAAATAACAATTGGTTTTGTTCGTAAAGTGTCTACATCAAATTTCGCATAGCACTGGAAATGACAGAGTTGGGTTGTAGACTATGAACTTTGACCTCTAAAGTTCATCATTCTATTACTGCTCTAAACTATGTAGAAAAAATAATCAAGTAGTTTATTGTTTCAGAATTCGTGAAAGCTTTGAGCATTGAAGGTAACAGAGATAAAGTCATGATTCATGAACTTTAAAGTCCAGAAGCCACCATTTTATCACTGCACTAAAATATACAGGATATCAATGTCACTAAATATTTGAAATAACCAGCATCATATTGTATTCAGAAGGGAATGAAAATAAGATTTTCAGTAAACTGATTTAAAATATCATTGTAAATGGCAAATTATATACATATTTAAACCAAAGAAATTGTGTTCATGTACTTTTATTTAAAGTTTATTAATACATTAATTATAGCAAAAATACAATATAGAGAGAACTGGCCTTTTGCTGTTCATGTGATTTTCATGATGGATTAGAATGGTTTTTAGCTGAGACATTTTGAAGCTTGGATTTTTTTTTCTCCTTGTTCTCCATAGTTTTCTCATAATTTTTCCAAAGTATTCGGGATTGCTCTCTTGTGAAGATATTTAAGGCATTTGGAGGAACTGAACAGTAGATTGAGTTAGTCCATATTTTATGTCATCTCCTAGTGTTTTCCTATTTCTCAACTTATCTACCGCAAAATGGATTTCTCAATATTGTACTCCTAAAACATTATTCATATTTCAGTTCTAGACAAATAATTCCTAATTGTATCTTTTAATTAAAATTTTCATTACACTCAACTTTGCTGATTAAATGAGAGAGTCTGGTTGTTGGGAGGGGCTCCAGAGATCTAAATCCAGGTTCTTTTGAGGAGGGGGGCTTGGATGAGGGTGCTGTGGGGATTATTGTCAACATTGATTCTCTCGTTCACAAGAAGGAAAAAACGCTATTCATAGCGGTTTTTATTAGCGTTATTGTTATAAACGATTTTATCCAAGTATTATTGCAAAATAAGCAGGGAGTTTGGCCTAATGATTTTAATTGCAAATGATTCAACCTATTTAAATTTATTATTTCCAATGCTGTTATCTCCAAGTGTTTTTCTATTCTCAACTTATCCATTGCAAATTGGATTTCTCAATATTGTATTCCTAAAATGCTACTCATATTTAAACTCTAGACTTTACAAATAATTCCTAATTGTAACATTCATTTGTCTTTAATGGTTAATACACACCCTTTCCGCATTCCTTTTCCTTTTTATATGTATTTTTCCCATTTTCACCAGGTAGCTCCTGAATTTCATTTCTACCATGTAATTACTTTTTTGTACAACTATATTTGTATGTTTTTTTTTTATGAATAAACAAACCTTCATCACTGAGAAAAAAAATACAATATAAATTGTTAGCAGGATAATCACACACATAGGAATAAATGTGGCAAAATGAACAAAGTTGTAAATAAGAATATAAATAATAATACACTTTGCAAAAAAAATGATGGAATTGGATTAATGAATCATGTGGTTATGTTTAACAGTCAAGAGATATATTAATTTCTGAATTTAAATTTTTTATATATGGGCTAGGAATGGTATAGTAATAATCATTAATTTATTTTTGCGAAGCAGAAGTTGTTAGAAATGTGAATACAGGAAGTTTCACACTAATACAATCTCAAATGTAGACGATTTAATTACATATATATATAAAAGTATATTCTGTATTCATAAAAACTACTTCAAGCAACTGCGTATAAATAAATCCTACTAGTGTATTATTTTTATGTTTTTTAATACAAATATAAGAATTTTTATTACTTTTGTTAAATATTTAAATACTGCATGTCACAATAAAAATATTAAGCCACTCCAAAAAAATCTTTCTTAATTTTTTTTCTTTCTTTTTCTTCTAATTATTATCTGAAATCTTAAAGAAAAGTGTCAGCACTACCAAATTTCATATTCTTAAAGTTTTATACTCTGATTTTAAAATGTAATGCTATAAACTTGAGAAAATATTTTGTAAGTAGAGTAGATAAAGTTTATACATGGAAAAAGAGAAATGCTAAAAAAAATATTTAGATATTTAGAAGAATAAAATTTATCTGAAGCGGGAGATCGAGTTCAGGATTAGATTTAAGAAATGTTTTTTGTTTTAATTTTATTAAATAAAAGATACCAGACAGATTGGTGAAAAAGAGCAAAAATTATGGAAAATAAATTGAATGGGAATTTTATTTTGGTACAAAAAGTAAAAACAAACCATATATTTGGATTCTTAAGCACAAGACTTTTCTCTTACTGATGATAACTTAACAGTATTCTACCATATTATGGGTTCCAGGAACGATTCTGGGGATAGCAGGAACTCCTGAGCAATAAATCCATATGCTTTTTCTATAGTAAATGTACAGGTTTTCATATAATTAACACTGATTCTCCTGAATCCGATCCGGATTATTAGATTGCTAGCTTGATTGTCTAAGAACTAATTAATTGAAATAATCCTAAGCTTCATTAAAAACTTCTTAGTTGCTAGTCAATAAAAATTAAAATTTTCCGCATATAGTGAGTAGTGCTTGTCAACTCATAATTTAAAGTTCAATTGAAAGTAAACAATAATCATTTATTAAATAAAAAAAATACTACTACTGGTAAAAGTAGAATATATATAATTAACAAGAATGGAAGCTAATCATTATATATTGTAACCAGATGCACGACCAACCCCACTCTTCATTGGTTTTATTTCCTGATGAGCAGATTGCAGGAAGGAACTATCAATTGACATTTCTCAATGCGGATGTCACTCCACCTACAATATTTCCTGCTCATCAGAGGATGTAGCACTATAGAGACTGGAAGCATCTAGAAATTTATGTGTTTGTTTTCCCAAATGGCCAATAGAGTTTCATGTCACTACAACCTTACCATCATCTGGTTATGCCGAACATAGCTCAGGAAGCATGAGAGTCAGCAAGATGCAATGAATGACTAGTGATGCAAAATAGAATTGAACAATTACATTAATTTTAATTACCAACAAATTTATTTAACAACAATTCATTAGCAAGTCCTAATATAGTTCATTATTCACATCCAAGTGAAAACTCATTTTTTAGTTCATATAATGAGAAGTCTAGAAATATTTCAGGTAGGTCATCCAAGAAAAAAACCATTTTTAGTTCACATGATGAGAAGTCTAGAAATATTTCAGGTAGGTTATCTGAGCAAAACCCCATTTTTTAGTTCACATGATGAGAAGAAGTCTGAAGATGCATTTCAGGTAGATATACATATACAATTAATATGCAAAAGTTTTTAACCATTTATTCCAGGTCTGTAGAAGCATTTTAAGAAGGTACACATACACAATTTATACATAAATGTTTTTGGACTATTGATTTCAAGTCTATAGAAGCATTTCAAGTAGATGTACAGATAATATCAGTATTGTAATTATTATTCCACGTATGTGAACGCATTTCATGTAGATGTTCAGATAATATCAGTATTGTAATTATTATTCCAGGTATGTGAAAGCATTTCAGGTAGGTATATAAATAATATCAGAATTGCAATTATTATCCCGGGTTTGTGGAGCATTTCATGTTATTATTTTTTAAGAACCATTACAGGTAGGTAAGCAGGTAATATCAGCAATTCCAGGTTTGTTGAGCATTTATAATCCAATCAAGTATGGGGATATATTTATATACATAAGGTTTACTATTTTATTAGGATATATCTAACATGCATATAAGTATTTATGATTCATATAGCATTTTATTATTTTTAAGAATCATTACAGGTAGGTAAGCAGGTAATATCAGCAATTCCAGGTTTGTGGAGCATTTATAATCCAATCAAGTATAGATGTATATTTATACACATATGTTTTATTATTTTATTAACATATAGATAACACGCACATAAGCATTTATGATTCATATAGCATTTTATTATTTTTACCATATCTTTGATTTTTGTAATTGACATTTCCATTTAGCTGGCTCATTTAAAATAATTATTACAATTATTATTAGAAGTATTTCTATTATTTGAACATATCTTAAATTTTATGAAATAATTGACGTTTAACTAATGAAATATATAACACATATATAAGTGTGTAAGTGTTTGTAATTAAGTAATAATTTTCATTTTTTGTTTTCGTTTTGAATAAAGATAAAAATAAAAAAACTATCGTCAACTTTTGACTGAAGTTAATAATTGATTGGAAAACTTTTCTTAAGATTAATAATATAAATTTTTCTCTTTTTTGTTTTATAAAAATTAATAGCTATAATTTTAATTCATATTTTATTGCAATTGAATCATTTCTAATTGCTTACCTCTACATTTATGTCTTCGTTTATTACTGCATTACTAAAGGGGGGGAGGGGGCTGTGTTGAAGTTGTACAGTTAAAACTTCTAGGCAAGGCTTGGAGTTTACATGGTTTGCAGATGGAGAGAAAACCAAGGTGGTCTGGCCGACTGTCATATTAGGATATTTTTTCATTAGACTGTTTGATCGTTCCATTAAATCACTTTTCTAGTAGTCTTGTAGCTAAATCGTCTGTCAATTCATAAATCTTGTATCTCTGAATCAATTAACTATAATCTTCTACTGATTTTCCAGACTATTTATATTTTTTTCTCTCTGACAAAACAGATTCACCTTACATGTCCTTTTTATCCCATTGGTGGCAATGCTTTTTTATTCTTGTCTGCATTTTATAATCCCCTAGATCATTGGACAGTTTCTCTTTGGTGGGAACAGACTTTTAATTAGTGGCTATTTTCAATTATCTGCCTTACATGTGTTTTCAAATCTTAATTTTTTCTTGCCTGCAGTACAGTGCCTTGACACCTTTAATTCATATTACAGTTATTCTGTCTTAGAACTTTTCTTCAATCTGATTTTATTTAAGTGCATTTTAACTTGGTAGTTTTAATAAAAATAAAAATACTTTTTCTGTTTTTAATTGCACTATAAACATGTTTGATTTCCTTTTAATTTGACTAAATTATCATTTTTAATTGCGATCAAATTTCATTATTTCTTCCTTTCCTTTAAATTATTTAGTTTTCTTTAAAATATTATTAGTCTTTTTTAAAAAATATTACTAGTCTGACTTGGATTTAACCTATGTCATTTTAATTGAGGGGGGGGGGTCTTCTAAACATATATGTAAAACAGTGTGTATATTAAACATTTGACTTCAAGAAATAATTAGCTTTGTTTGTATATAGATAGTTAAGATGGTAGTATTAATATAAAATGATAATAACAATGAACATGATTACAAAGTCTATATTAATAGTAATAAGATAATTTGGATGATAAAGAATTTTTATTTAATAATTTATTACATTTTTTTAATTAATAAGTAAACATTTTGTAATTAAATTAATAAATTGTCACAATTGTAATATAACATTATTTTATTACTAATACCAAAATGTGTGAACATAAGAGAAGTGTGATATGCATATCTATATATATATATTTGAAATAATTTTATATTGGTTTTAAATAAAATATCTATTTAGTTATTCATTTTAAAAGAAAGTTTATACGGCAAAATTGGGAAAATTTAAAAAAAACAATTCTATAAAATAACATCTGACGAAACATTAATCAATCTAAAAATCTTTTTTTTCCTGAAAGAGTAAAAAAGAGAACTAAGTAAAAATTTATTTAGTACTATGTGATTTATACGATTATTAAGATGAGAAAGTCTAGTTAATGTAATTTATTTTACTATCTCATCATACTAAATTGTAATTGTTGTTTTTAATTTCAAAATAAATAGTAACAATATATTTTATATGTGAAATAATTATGTCTATTTAATAAAAACTTAAGTGGGTCATCTGCAGTTATAATGTTTAAAACTCTTATGAAAAATCTTCATGTTGATAAGGTTAAAAAATTTGGATCCATATTGTTACAAAGAGTGGGAAATATTGAATATCATTTGAATAATCTAAAATATTTATAAATATAAAAGTATTTTATACTTTTGATAACAACATATTTTTATAGAATTATGAAATCAAATTTTATAATTACTGATCATCAACAAATTTATTCAAAAGGAATTATTTGTTTATTATTACTGCTGAAAGAAAAACTAAATTAGTGTATTTTTAAAACTTTTCCATTCAAATCAAAGTTTTTAAACCTAAATATAGAAATGTTGCCTTTATTATCATTATCATTAGCAGCATCCATTTGCAAATGAGTGTAACTATTCCAATTGCAAGAGAAAAAAAATAAAAGCACAAAACAAATAGTATTAATAATAATAAATACAGAAGTTGAGTACATCTGAGTCTCATTTTATATGGATTTTTTAATGTGATTTTGAAGTTATATGATTCATGTTTCTTTTTAATATCTTTTTGTGCGGGTTTTTTTTTTATACAATAAAAAAGTTCACATTTCACCATATTTATTAGATATCAAGAAATATAAATTATTAATAATTTATTTTGTCTTGAAATACTTTTTTTTAAAAAAATATAACATTATATTAGTGAATGTGAATATGGCCTGAATTTATTTAGAATCTTACTTATGAGTAAATAATAATAATAGATTTATACTTATGAGTATAAAAATATTACAACAAATATTCAAAAATTTTAAACTTTTAAAACATATTTTGTTAGATATAACAGAAATAAATATTCTTTTAGATTTTTAAAAATAATCAGAAATAACATTTTGTTGATTTTGTAAACTGAAAATAATCTTTCTAATGATAATGTATAATCTTTTTGTTTTGATTCATGATCTCATTTTTTTAATATAGAAACAAAATGTGAACATTTAAAATTTATTTCAGTAGTAAACAAAAATATCTATCAAATGAAGACAAATGTATTATTTTCTCATACGTAAAAATCATTTAATTATATATTTTACGTTGATGTGTGAGACAAAGAAAAACATCAGAAAATGCTGAAATCTGAGTTTGCTGCAATGAACAAGTTCTTAAATTCCAACCAGAGCTAAACAGTAGTTGTATGTCTGTGTTATGTATGTGTATGTTTATATTTTCTTTTATACACATATATACATGGAGAAACTTTTAGATAGAAAAAAGTTATAACTTTTATTTTCTACTTAAAAAGAATGTATTTTAAAGTGTGTTTATATTTTCTTTTATACACATATGTACATGGAGAAACTTTTAGACAGAAAAAAGTTACAAGTAAAAATATTTAAGAACTTTTAATTTCTACTTAAAAATAATGTATCTTTAAAAGTTTTCAAATATTTTTACTTTGTAACTTTTTTCTGTCTAAAAGTTTCTCCATGTATATATGTGTATAAAAGATAGAAGCATGTTATATAGAGAGAATTGCAATAGTGGAAGTGCATTCTCTAATAGCTAGACATAACACTCTGGATATCGCAAGCTTCATAAACAATTAGTAAAATCATCATCTCAAAGTTTAATCATTGATTACATTGTCAATAACAAACCATTAAACAGCACAAGACTAAATATGGCATTAATTGTACTTCCTATTGTAAATAGAAAAATATGGATAATTTAGTCTGTAAATTGCATAAGGAAGGAATAAAAATATTAGCCATCTGTTAATTAAATGTAAATGCTTGAAAGCAGAAAGGGTACAAATAATGAAGTTATGGAAGAATAAATATAAAAAAGTGATTATACAGAAAATGGATTATTGGTTTTTATGCTGGTTTTTGGAAAAGATAAGGGGGGATTAGATATAAAGACAATAGAGTTGACAAAGATTATGTTATGGAAATGGAGTGGAGCAGAATATGAAAAAACTTAGAGTGGGGAATGGAAAATAAAGTGGCTAACAGGTTTCTCTGGGTATAATGGCTGAAAGATTCCTGACTCCATTTAAGGAGAAGTCACAGTACATCACATCACATCAGATGAATGTGATTTCTTACCAATTCACAAATGAACTACATATTGTCAAATAGCAATAATGATTAAAATATGTATGAAAAAATGGAAAATAAATTACACATAAAAACATATTATTTGAATAAAATTAAGTACTGTAGTTAATAAAAATGTAATATCGCACTTACGACTGTGCCAAGGTTATAACTGCAAGTCATACTGTGCGGTCAGCAAATAACGTTATACAATTCCCATGCTGTTCTTTTCCACGAAGCTCTCCAACGACTTGGTCTGCCACAAAGCTCTCCAACAAATTGGTCTGCAATGAAACTCTCCAACGAATTGGTCTGCAATGAAGCTCAGCCACGGATGCTCTCCAATGAATGGTATGCACTGACTGCTCTCCAATGAATGGTCTGCTAGTGGATGCTCTCCAAACGCATGGTCTGAAACTTGCTACTGCATGACTGCTCTTTACTGCTGTCTATATTACACTGCTTGATGTTCTCCCAATATGGCTGCTAATAACTGCCTTACTCTGCGTAGTTGTTACACTGTCTTTTATTGCTTGCTGATAACTGTAGCAATTAATCCTTGTCCAATCAGGTTATGTCTTTTATCCAGAAATATTTGCAATAAGCAAATATCTCTTGGAATTATCATCTGCCATTATGTTACTTAACTTCCTCCATTATCAGTGCATGATCTCCAACAACCACTCGAACAAATTCTAGTTTTTCTGGAGTGCACAAACGTCTGCCATTTTTACAAACACTACAAAAAAAAGTAAAAAAGTTTGTCTTTTATCAATTTTTTTCAAATATTTGAAATTTGTTATTAGTCATTCTTTATTTCCTTATTTTTTTATGTGAATTTTAAAGTAATTTTTCCTTGTTGCTTTGCTTTTATGTGATTTCCGAAAATTATGGAACATATCCCCCATTTTCCAAGGTAAGTAAAGTCTATTTTTGTCCAATTTTTTTTAATGCAGGTTTGCTGCAGAACCTATCTACCGCATAAAATGAGCCTCAGGTGTATTGAAAAGTCTATTATACACTAATTTGCAAACTATTAATATGTTTACACATAGAAGATATTCATGAATTATTTTGTTTAATTGATATTTTACATTTATTTTTAACTTTCTGCAGAAAATATTTATAACTGAAAAATTTCGACATAATTTCTAATTGTAACTTCTCAATCTATTCTATTTTTTGCCATATATTTCCAATGAAAACAATCAACACTGTACTTTCTTATAATATCATTGATATAATCTTTACAATGTAAACAGAGTTTGTCTCTCATGAAAACCATGCTTCAGTTTGCCATTAAACACTTTTTAAGAAATCTTATATTATTCAATCATTTTTTTGTGTTCATTCCAACCCTGTGATTTTACAATAGAGGGCTGTAGAGTATCACATTCAGTAAATTAAAGAACATATTGCTTTGTTTTATGATTATGGCAATGTGTTTTTAAAATTTTACAAAGCTATCCCATTACGATGTCCATGTTTCATTTCCATACAAAAAATTAGGCAAAATAATAACTATATTAACAATAATTTGTTTGCATTGGTTATTTTATTGTGAAAAAGTATTTTAAATCTACTAAAAGCAACAATGCATTTGACTCTGTGCTGTGCGTCAACATTCAAATCTGCTTTTTTACTTAAAAAGGTATCACGATGTTCAAATTGGCTTTCATTCTCAAGTTAAATCATACAAGTTAAATGTTGTTGAAGATTTTTTTCTTTACTGACTGATTTAAAAAACTATAAGATTTTATATTTAATTAATTATTTAACCAAAGTTTTTATAAATTGCATTCAAAACTGTAAATACATTCTATAGATTATTTTTTTGAATTGAAACAAATATAATCATCAGCATACTGCAAATCCAAAATATGTAATTTAGATTGCACTTTATGCAAAAAAGTGAAGCTTGTCTCAGTCTTATTAAAAAGTTATATGGCTTAGCACTTTCCGAGACTTTGAGTCTCCATAATCATAGCCTACTTTTAACAGAAGTTTTGCTGTGGTTTATGTAAAATTTATGCAAATTTTATAACGACCATTTCCTGGAGATTGCAAAGCATGATTTTTTCCGGTTTATTGCACAATTGTCATTTGTAATAAAGCACGCCTCTTTAATTTTTCATTTCATATCATTATGTTCAGTGCATAGTGCTCTTGCCATAGTGGGTTCGAACACATGGCCTGTTGTTTTTTGGTGCTCGAAAAATATGGATCTGTTTTCATCATTATTTATAGCTCTCCTGTACAAATAATGATGTTGAGATGTTCTTGTTGTAATGTTGGCATGGGTCTCCCCATAATATGCCACTCTACATCCATTGGTTGGGCATGAAATTTTATAAACTGCTTGGGCTATTTGATCAGAAGGTATTTTGTCTTTGGTATTGTTTATCATTCTGTTTGTTGATGGTGGGGTGTGGAATCCTAGTTCGAAGGACTCGGCAAATATTTTATATTTCCTAGAAATTGATGGTATGTACGGTAGCATTATTCTGGGTTTATTGTTTTTGACCATGTCAGTTTGTAATTTAGTTTGAAATTTCCTGATCTTTTTATAGATAACGTTGTGTGAAAATCCAACCTTTTCTAGATCTTTAATATAATTTGTGAGGCTCATTTTTCGGTCAGCTTCAAATTTACATAGTTTGCATAAAGCGCAATCTAAATTACTTACTACTCAAAGGTGAAGTAGAAAACTAGTATTTTATTTCAATTCAAAATATGAAAGTTCTTATTTTTGCTTTTAACTGATTCAAATTAAATATTTCACTATAAATTCTACATCACATTTGATCTCTAATTCACCAAGCTGCCTATAAAGAGTTCCAAAGGCCACAATCATAAGTATTAAAAATCAATATTGTAACCAATATATATATATATATTGTGAGCTTCTCCCAAGACCGCTGTATTATAAATGAATATTACATGTTTTAGGCACCATAATCACTACTGTACCCTAGCTTCCTGATCTAGCTGATCATCAAAGACTCATATCACACATTTTAGTGATTAAATTCTCTTATGGAACCTAACGTACTCACACGATCAAGAATATGAGCATGAAGAAACAAAAATGCAAAACTAACGAAATAATTCTTGGATTGAAGAAAACTAGCATGAAACTGTCAATCTAAAGAAGATCACAAGGCGACTAATAAAGATAAAGACTTCTGGTCAAACCAGCCCTGAAATCCACACAAATAAAAATGAGATGAGTTAACTTTGATATTTAGCAAATTAATAAAATAACTAATAATTATATGTCTTGAGTGATGATGAAATTCAACTCATAAATGAAATGATAAGTAAATTGTGATGTCGATGACTAATGGATGATGGAAAGAAGTAATAATGGAATAGTGAAATGAAAGGAATCTAAGAGTGAAGAGAAAAGAATGAATATGTAGGAGAATAATGAATGATTAAGATGATGATAGAATAAGAGTTAATGAATAGTTGGGATGATAAAAGAATAAAAGTTATTGTATGATTAATCACTTATGATAATCAATTGATGTCAAATTGGAATGAATAAATAAAAGAATTGATCAAGATGAAATTGAAGAAAAGTGTTAATGATGGAAACTGAAATCTTAAACTATAAACTAATATGGTATTCAATAGTAAATAGATACACTAACTAAAACTAGGGATTTCAAGCTTGACATAACCAGAGTACTTATCATGAAGTTAAAACAACTATACATTTTCTAGCAAAAGAAGTAATTCATATCTTAAAATTTGGTTGACTTTCATAAAACAGTGAAAGTAATTCATTCTAAGTTCAACTATAATAATTAACTTATCTATAACTTTATTACAAACTTAAATTTTATCTCAAAATTTAATAACTAATTCTTCTCAGGGTTCTAACACTCAAAATTGTTATATAAACTATATTTGGGTCAGTAAGAGGGATTTTACCACTACCCAAACATAATGCACCTAATAGCTCTCAATATAACTTAAATCAAGAATTATGTTTAGCAGTTCTAAAGAAACTTTATAACTAATATCAACTTTAAAATTTATGAATGGAAATGACTTTTTGATAATTAAAAACAATAACTTATCAAATTCCTTTTCTTAAATAATTATAAACCATGTGATCAAGATCAGTGAATGATAGCTCTGTGGATTTAATTAAATCAATCAAATCAATATTATGTTTATCTTTTAATATATTGTTTAAAACAATCTGTACTACAAGTTATTAACATTTTAATTATTTTGTGATAAGGCATTAGATGTACCAATAAATTAGAAGACTTGCCAACATTATTATGATATAGCATAATATAATTAATAGTGCTATATTGGTTGATGATGATTTCAATTTATAATCTGATAGGTTGATAGCAATAACAATAATAGTGTATAGATGTGGCAATTAGCAATAAGACTACATGCAACTACATAAATTTTTAAAACACAACAAACTTTATTTACACTATATACAAATTTTAACTTACAGATATGTCATGATAGAATACTAATCTCTTGAAATAATTTATGGGTGGGACAAATGCTTATTATCCCCTTGACCATATACTCAGCAAATGATACAACTAAATAGAAAAATAATGTTCAAAATATCATTTGTTACAATTTGGCATATTTAAAAAAATCAAAGAATACAACCTATTTAAGCTGCACTAGCACTCAAATTACTTAATAGCAATATATTTAGAACTTTAGGATATGCACATAGTTTAAATTTAGAATTCCAAACATTGTAAAGTGTTGCATTATCCCAAAGCCCTATCTTTTATCAGAATATGATAAGGGCAATTATCACACTCTGTGCAATTACTAATTTTGAAAGGAATAAGTTTAATGGATTTAATATATTCCCAGATTATACATTAAAATTTAAATATACCTAGATCTCACTAAAACATAACTCATGTCCACAGCTCAACCCTTGAACACGTACCTGATCCTACAATTATATTGTCACATCAAGATTTGATGAAAATGAATCCATTCTGCCAATGTGCATCTCTTAATGTTACCTTTAAATTTTTCTACCATCATTAATAGACTCTGGTTTGGTCTGTCAACACCAATAATGATCCCACAACATCACAAACAATATTTCACTTAAGAAAACACTATGTGAGATGAATATTTCCAAATTTCATATTATTTTGTACTTGCCATAAGATCTGGACCTATTATCTTCACCATACATGGTGGAAAAACTATCTCTATCTTATCATGAGGAATTTAACACTAAGATGGGAGACTTTATAAAACAACATGACAGTTGTATAAAAATATATGGCTGATTCCATACCTCTCTATGGGTATATATACGTGCGTGTGTGGGCCTTGCCTCACCATGAAAAGACTAGAATCCAAACCATAAATATCCTTTCTCTTTAGGATTATTTATACTAATGAGCATTTATTACTACTCTGACTCCATCCATCCTTTCACTCATGAAATTAGCTATAGGTGACAATCTATCCGCCTATGCTATGTATAAACATTAACATATTGGATGCCCTTCCATTGGAACATCATATTAACTAAAACTGTCATTGGTCATTCATAGTATCATAGCAAGACAAAAACAATACAAACAATAACAGTGAAACTCTACATATTCCATTTTATAACGTAAGATCACTAATGTATTAACAGCCAAATCAAAATACCTATGTCCAATGATCATTAATCACTTTAGACTAACAACTATTTTTTTTATATGAAAGAGAGCACCATGGATTTAAGCAATTGAGATCAACCTGTATTTGTATTCAAAGTGGACACGTTTGCTTCTATAGCAATTTACTAAATGTAAGAGGTTTATATAACATTTTCTTGTACATCAGAAAATAATTCAACCCTGCCAATAGATATATATTTGATAAAAATGTCTGTACATTTACCTTTTTAATAATGTATATTAAAATTAGTTTTGAAATAGGAGAGAAGCAAATATTTTATCATTCTCTCTAAATAAACGCTATATATATATATTTTAGGTCTTCTCTTAACTAACAAAAAAAAAATACATATATAAACTAAACGTTTACGTCTACACATTTTCCTTCCTTAACCTCATAAACATATATATAATTTTCATGCCATAGTAAAACACATGTTTGAAAATAAAATTTTCAACAACAACACACTACGTAAGTAGTACATATACATATCAATGATAAAGAAAAATAAAAGCACATTTTATCCATTACATTTGATCATCTTTATCCAAGTTATTTATCCAGGTGAGTTAGAATAATATAAATGGTCATTAACAATTAATATTGTGATTAGCAAGTATTCCAGCTGATATCTTTATTATCCTGTTGGATGTATAAAGCACTATAACATTGAATATTTTTCCAAAAGCAAAAAAAAAATATTTAATTGTTTCCGTAGCGATAATTAATCAGGCAAATAACATGTACACTTCCAATTGGAGTAGATTTTAACAAGACGAGTTTATTTACTTATATATTTTTCCTTGAACAATTCTTTAAGTTGTGATTATTTTCGAAGACAAACCTTTTATAAATCTTTATCGATTTATTCAAACAAAGTATAATTAGAATCACTTATTATATTTTACATCAAAATAATTTTCCTTGGACATGAGGAGAATTTTATTATACTTAATATATTTATTTATTTTTTTGTTTTTAAATTATTTATTGATTTGATTTTCCCTCCGTGAGTTACTGTGTATCACTTTAATCAATTGGAGCATTGTAAACATTTTAAATTACTATTACAGCGACGTATATTTTTCCAATAAAATTTTAAAAGTAAATATTTATTTCACTTCATTTGGATTAGAAAAACATGACGTGATTATCACTATAAATAAAATTATCTAATTATGACTTTGATATTTTTTTAGCATTTAATCAATTGGTAAATTATCATTTTTCCATTACATAATTTCCCGCGATCAACTCTAGGCAGACTATAGATAGTAAAATCGCAAATATTTTCAGGTTTACTTTATGAAAAGTTAGATTATTTCAGAATGACTTTTAAATTTATTTATTATATATCACATTTATTTTTAATATTATTTCCAATTATTATTATTATATATATTTTTCTTTTCTTAATATTTTAATTTACAAGCACCGAACATCGTCAGCTGGATAATAGAAAGGCGCGAAATTCACACACTATCAACTTTTTAGTTTATGAATAAATAATTCGTGCATTATTTTTAAAAACGAAATTTTAAATCTATAAGCATAACAAAAATATACGCTTACATTCCCTTGGATTTTCCTGGGTTTAAAACAGTGTTGATTCAAATAGAAACTTGTCTCCATAGTTTTAATTTCCTTCTCCACTGTGAATCCCTGGGAAATATGCGGTCATGGAAAATGGCTTAAATGCAAGCAAGGTCTTGTAAATTTCTTATTCGCACATATTTATATAGCAAGGTATTCCAAATCCATGCTTTATTTTTGTCTGTCATAATTGTATAATTGGGAAAAATCTTTATCATTTACACAAACATTCATTCTGCCTTATCAGGCACTGAGAAGAAAGACCATGGTGTTTCTTGATCTTAAACTCAGAGGTAAAAAGCCAATAAACTCACCCCAGGAGGCTGTAAAGTCACCAACCAAGGCAGCGGTTGGTGGCCGAAGGCGGAGGGTGCTAAGAATATCCTGGAGGCGGATCCAGGCTGCCATTTGATGATGACTTTTTATTTAGGTACTTACAACTGCAGATCACTTTCAAGTGAAGGAAGATTGCAAGAATTAGAAGAAGAACTCTCTTATATTAAATGGGATATTATTGGACTTTGTGAAGTTAGAAGAAAAGGTGAAGAGACAATTGATTTAAAAAGTGGACATATGCTCTATTATAAAGGCACAAATATTGGAAATACAAGTGGAGTAGGATTAATTATAAATAAAAAGTGGAAGAACAATATTGTGGAGATTGATGGTGTATCAGACAGAGTGGCAAGATTAGTTATACAACTTAATAGCAGATATCAAATGCAGATAATTCAGGTTTATGCCCCAACAAGTTCTCACAGTGATGAAGTAGTAGAAGATTTTTATATGGATGTACAAAAGGCTTTTGATCAGAGTAAACAACATTTTAAAATTGTTATCGGGAGATTTTAATGCTAGAATTGGTAAACAAATGAAAGATGAAAGTGTTGTAGGTAATTTTGGTTATGGTAATAGAAATGAGAGAGGACATAGACTTGTGGAGTTTGCAGAGAAGGAAAAACTTTATATTATGAATTCTTTTTTGAGAAAAATGTTAGAAGGAAATGGACATGGAAGCATCCAAATGAAGGTACAGCAGAATTGGATTATATTTTGACTAACAGGAAATACATATTTCAAGATTGTAATGTTCTTAATAAATTTAACACAGGAAGTGATCATCGATTAGTAAGGGTAAGATACATGTTAATGTAAAACTAGAGAGACAAAAATTATTAAGAAAAACTATATTTACAGTTGATATTCCTAATCTTCAGAAACATTCTAATGAATTTAAATTAGAACTTACAAATCGGTTTCAAGTATTAGTAGATTTTGAACATGATTCAGATTTGAATGAAATTAATATGAAAATAACTGATACACTTTTAAAAACTGCAACAAAGATAGCTGGTAGAAAAAAAGCAGCAATTGACTAATAAAATTTCTACTGAGACTAGAGAACTTATGAAGAAAAGAAGGAATATGAAGATATGCAAGAATGATGCATTAAAAAGAATTGAATATCTCGAATTTTGTAAAATGGTGCGGAAAAGAGTTGAAAATGATATAAGAAAGTATAACTGTGAATTAGCAAGAAAAGCTGTTGAAGAAAATAAAAGTCTTAAGAATGTAAAACAACATTTTGGTATTGGTAGGAAATTTATATCTGCAATAAGGAAAAAAGATGGAATTATTACTAAAAAGAGGGATGATATTATGAAATTGGTAGAAGATTTTTATCGAGAATTATATAGTAATAAAGAACAAGTACCTCCTATATCTATTACATCTTCCGAATTGCCCAGAATTTTAAATGAAGAAGTAGAAATGCAATTAAATGTATGAAGAAAAGAAAGGCTCCGGGTAATGATGGAATTATAATTGGTATATTAAAAGAAACAGGTGAGGAAACAGAAAAAAATTTAGCCAAGTTATATACCAAATGTCTAAATGATAAAGATGTACCGGATGATTGGAAGAATGCAGTAATAATATTAATATTTAAAAAAGGTGATAAAGAAGATATTAGAAATTACAGACCTATCAGCCTTTTATCAGTTTTTATATAAAATTTTTACCAAGATAATTACAACTCGTCTACAGAGAACCTTGGATTTTTCACCTGCCAAGAGAACAAGCTGGA